>QLPE01000040.1:98209-133856 GCA_003314125.1 Hygrophorus russula | reverse complement strand
GGTCGAGCTTTTTCGAAGATGGGATCAGAAAGAGATAGCATTCATACAACTTCTACGCTTGATCCGAATCTTCAGCGCAGAACCCCTCGTCGCAATCGTCTCTCGACCTGGAAAGCACTTCACACTCACCACGCGAGTTGCAAACGAAAATGAGGAGATGGAATTGGATCTAGCACCTATTCTTCTTCCCCCAATAACAGATTCGCCATCTCAGTTCGCCAGCACGATGATGACCATGGATGGACCCGTACTGTAATTGTATCGACAATTCTACTTCATTTTCATGATGTTCGATGCTAATGATACTGATACACAGAAAAGGTATATGATGAGATATCTGGCGTCCCATAATAAAATCAAGCAACATAAACCTCCTCAAACCTTCCCCCAATGCTTACAGCTGGACTCCTCACCGTCATTGACCCAGGCGTCCCGGGCACATCCAACTCCCACTCCCGCTTCACCCTCCCATACACATTTTTGAAACTCGACATAGCGCCCTTTTCTTGAACGAACCGTAATGCCACGACATACGCCTCCTCTATCTCACCACCAATCTCGCCACACGCAACAACTTCAACTCGAAATCTCACAGCTTTGATCACAGCCATAACGCCTGCCGGGTCCCTCACTTCGGGCAAGCGACACTCGAGTACCCCAAGTCCCTCTGCGTGCGTGAGAATAACCCTCGCCCCGAGTTCCATCAGGAGCCGACGGCACTCGTTGCGCGAGGTATGCGCATCATGGAGGGAGAAGAGCTGGTATATGCTTGGCGTAACTTTGAATATCGTGTTGAACCATGTGCGGCGTTTAGGAACTGTGGAGGGAGAGGAGGGGGAAGTGGGAGCTTGGTCAGTGCGCCTTTTCCTTAACTTTGACCGCTCGATATCAGTGGGTTCCACGATTTGGACACGCCGGTCTCCTAGGGCCGTTCGCTTCCTATCTCTCAAAGACGACTTCACAACATCACCAGCCTTGTCGACCCTCAGGAAACCATTAGCCCCGAATTCATTCGCATTTCTAATCCCGTTTTCCTTATCCGCTAAACCCGTAGTGCTAATATCGAGTGCAGGTCTCGCCGGTCTCCTAACACTGAGTGGTTTTGTCCCTGTGTTTTGACTTGATATACCGAGCCCGGAGGGATCAGTTCTAGGCCAATGTGAATCTTGTTCCCCTGGGTGTTCATGGAAAAGGCCTTTATCGTATTCCATAGTAACAGGCGTTGGTGGTGGCACCATGGTATGGGCTTTTGGTACGGCTGTCCCTCCGTTTCGAGCCCGAGCGTAAGTCTCACCAGTCAAGAGAGCAGGGTCCCCGATACCAGCATTAATCATTGTCCGCTGTTGCATTGCATTGAGATGATCAACAATCTGGTGGAAGAACTGCTGAATCTTGTCGTCTTGGAGTTCGGGGACTTGTAGGGGAGGGAGGTCCCACGTCGGAGAAAGCGGAGACGTTGGAGGGGACGGGGATTGAAGAGCGACCCGAACTTCTTGAGAAGGGATATCACAAGTGGAGCCATCCAATGTGTAGGTTGAACTGCTGGCTTGCCGATTTGCACGGCGGGGTGTTGGAGGTGCCACACGAAGCGGAATAAAGGAAGGAGAGTTTCCAAGATTGGCTGCTTTAGAAGCGGTCCTTCGCATTTCTTCAAATACCTTGGGAGGTACAACCTTCTTGTTCCGCCGGGATGTTCGATATTCCGGCTCTTCCTCTTCGTCGTAGTTCTCCAGACACTTCATGCGGTATTCGACCAACAAGTGGTACACGCCCTTTTGCCACGTCTGTTCTTCGTTCTGTAGGCTTTCTATAATTTCGTCCTCAGGGGTCCCGTGCCATAAAGTACGCAGGTTTGCAAAGATGTCAGGATCGATAACCGATACTTTCCCTGGACGCGCAATGTCGCCTAGGGAAGGCATAACATAGTTGAGTTCCTTTGGTTTCTGGGATGTGTAGAATGGATGCTTGAGGATCTCGGGGATGGTAATACGTTTTGAAACGTCTTTTTGCAACATCTTCGAGATGAGGTCTTTTGCTGAAGAGTCCAATTCAGCGGGCATGGAGAATTCGCCCAGTTTAACTTTTCCAAGAAGTGTGTGCAAGTCCTCGTCATCAAATGGGAGCCGCCCGACAAGCAGAGCATACAAGATAATCCCACAAGACCAAGTGTCCGACGAAGACCCATTATACGCATGGCCCGCAACGACTTCCGGTGCAGCATAATGTGGGCTCCCACAAGCAGTTTGAAGCATCCCGTTATTGACTGTGTTAGCCTGCCACGCCGCCATCCCGAAATCCGCAACTTTGATATTCTTGTTATGGTCGAGGAGTAAATTCTCTGGCTTCAGATCCCGATGCGCAATATTGAAACGATGACAGTAATCCACCGCTGCGATTATTTGTTGGAAGTAGCCCAGAGCCTCAGAGGTAGAAAGCCGACCGTTGTTGCAGAGGTAATCGAATAGTTCGCCACCTTCGACATATTCCAAGATAAGGTACAGTTCGGTAGAAGTTTCCCAAACATCATACAGGCGCATAATGTTTGGGTGATCGATTAGCTTCATAATGACGATTTCACGCTCGATACTGAGAAGGATACGGTCAGCTTGGTCGCCAAGGTCCTGAAGAGACATCCGCGAGTTAAGGGCGGTCTTGGAGACGATTTTGACAGCAGCATATTGTCCTGTCTTAGAGTGCCGCGCAATCCTCACACGCCCTATAAGCCAAACATGATAACATGTAATATTTTGGAGTGACGATGAAACGAACCGGAGCTGCCTTTACCGATTGTCCTTCCGATTTTCCAGAATCCGATTTTTTTAGGGTCGTCAGCTGTCTTATTTCTGCGAGGCATGCGTGGGATGTCGTCGGTTGACATTGTCCAGTAGATACAAGAAAGTGGAAGAACTGAATGGCTGACTCGGCCTGGACCGCGACTTATTGAAGCCTCTGGAATACAGAGGCAAACATGGCACGCATAAACCAAGCAACGCGGTCGCGAATGTGAGTCACGCGAGTTGACTTCTCCACTTACCACCAGCACAGAATGATGCAGCCAACTCCAGCCCCAACCTCGGCGCCCAACTCCCCGAAGGCCCAAATGGACGTCGTGGAAGACACTTATCCGACCCCACCCTTTAACACTGGTAGTGCGCCGTTCTCAGTACTCGCCAGTTTGTTCGACAAGCTTCAGAGCGAAAAGAAGCCAGAGCGGCGGAGGAAGTTGCTTGATACGTGGTTTAACGTATGCCTCTTTTCGTGCTATTCGAGTTGTAACCTGAGATATGACCTAGCACTGGCGAGAAGAAAAGGGGTACGATTTGTATTCCGTGCTGCGTCTCATTTTGCCACAGGCATGTTCAATGGGTGTGGCATTAGAAAGAATTTTACTGAACAATGAAAACAATGCAGAAAGACAGAGATCGTGCTGTGTACGGACTGAAAGAGAAGAACCTTGCCAAGACGTACATCAAACTCATCCCGTTGGGAACGAAAGACCCCGATGCTGTTCGGATGCTAAACTGGAAGAAACCGACTGAGCGAGACGTGTGTGACCACAATTTTCGCCCTGTGAGAAGCTCTGATACGGCCATTCGCGAATAGAAAACATCTGGCGACTTTCCTACTGTGCTTTACGAAGTCGTGAACAAACGGTCATCAGTGATCGAAGGTAGCCTCACTGTCGAGAGTCTGAACGATATTCTTGATGAATTGTCCAAGAACATGGGAAAACAGTGAAGCTATCGACTTCTCTTCGGGCAGCGCTTGTCTAACACCGCTAGTCAGGGATGTACAATCCAAGATTCTGCAACGCGTGTACAACCGCTCCACAGCCGAGGAACAACGTTGGATTATAAGGATTATCTTGAAAGGCACGTCGCCTCCCTGCCTTCCTTCAAAACGTTAACTTGCTTAATCTTCTCAGACATGGTAATCTCTGTGAAAGAAACGACGGTCTTGTCCGTCTTTCACCCAGATGCCCAAGACTTGTTTAACACCTGTTCCGATCTCAAGAAAGTGGCATGGGAACTCTGGGACCCGTCTCGACGTTTAAGGGAAGAAGTTCGTCGTGAAATTGGAATCTCTTTCGCCCCCCGCTTATGATAAGTATACCACAGGACAAGGGCGTTCAACTTTTTCGCGCCTTTGCACCTATGCTCTGCAAACGACCCACCCGCAAAATCGAAGAATCCGTCAAGGAAATGCAAGGGCGTAAGTTTATCATCGAGGAGAAACTTGACGGTGAGCGTATGCAACTACATAAAAGGGGTAATGAATACTTTTACTGTTCGAGGTATATTTATATTATTTCGACGACAAAATTTGCACTGACAAACTCACGATCACAGGAAAGGGAAGGATTACACATATCTATACGGGAAGCATGTCGGTACAGGGAGCCTGACGCCCTTTATTAGTTCAGCGTTTGATGAACGGATAGACGAGTAAGTGATTGTCATCATATGCTAAAGTATCACTCAAATATTTTCCAGTATAATCCTTGACGGAGAGATGCTCGTGTGGGACCCAGTCTCAGAACGGAACTTACCTTTCGGCACGCTAAAGACCGCCGCTCTCGGTTCGTAGATCTAGCTTTCGGTCGCCCAATGCAGCTACTAATGGTTTTGCCTAGATAAATCGAAGAAAGAACACAACCCTCGTCCATGCTGTGTGACTATTCGTTTTCCTTCTTTATTATTACTGACACGGTTTATGTTTGTTATTTAGTTAAAATATTTGACCTGCTCTATCTGAACGGCGCCTCCCTCCTCGGCAAATCAACTAAATTCCGCAAACGCAATATGCGTGCTTGCATCAAGGAAATCACAGGCCGAATCGAATATGCGGTGGAGTGGGAAGGGAAGACGGCAAAGGATGTGAGGGGGAGGATGGATGATGTTATGGCGGCGCGGGGAGAGGGGTTGGTCATTAAGCACCCTGATTCAGAATATATTTTGAATGGGAGAAACAAGGATTGGATCAAAGTGCGTACATTGGCTTATTAGTTTCATTCATTGATGTTGAATAACGATTTCTAAGGTTAAACCGGAATATATGGTACGTCCGAAACTCCAGTGGTAATAATATTTTGCTATATTCCCTTCAGGACAACATGGGCGAGACAGTTGACGTATTAGTTATTGGTAAGTTACGTGCAACGGTGCTTCTTTAGGCTTAACGAACCCCGCGGCCCCCCAGCTGGAAATTACGGCAACGGAAAGCGCGGTGGGGGTGTTTCAACTCTCATTTGTGGTGTCATCGATGATAGACGGACCAACAATGACGATGAGGAGACCATGTACCCCTCCTACATTTTGTTGCCCCCGACACGAGCTTATTGTTTTGATGTGGTCAGGTACAGCTCGTTTGTACGTATAGGTTCAGGGTTGTCGTTTGCCGACTATGCTTGGGTCCGAGCCAAGCCTTGGAAATCCTGGGATCCTAAATCACCTCCGAGTTTCTTCCAGACGGCCAAGAAGTCGCACGAGGATAAGGGAGATGTTTACCTTGAGCCGGAGGAGTACGCCAATCCAAAGGAGGGTTTATTCTTCTGATACTTACATTCCCCTCCCCAGCTCGTTCATTATCAAGGTCAAAGCTGCTGAAATTGTTGCTTCTGGTTCGTTAGCTTCAGGTGATTCTCCGGGGTTGAATTGACGATTTGTAGACCAGTATCATGTGGGATACACCATGCGTTTCCCTCGAGCTCTTTCGATCCGTGATGACCTGACCATTGTTGATTGCGTGTCGGCATCGGGTATGCTTGAGGTTAAATCATATCATGACTGAGTCTAACTGATCGATAGAAATTCTGGACAGTATGCGAGCTGAGAAGAAAAGGAAGATGCAGAGTGATGCAGAGTAAGCCATGCGTGTTACTGGTTGCAATTCAGTTTCAATTGATGATGGTTTAGCATGACCAAGAAGAAACGGAAAATAAATGTCAAAAAGGTGCGTGCATCTAGGTCATGATACGTCAGGTGCTCACGCATGGTAAAACAGTCCACCGTCCTCCCGGAATATCATGGTCCTAACCTGAAAGATGTGGAAGTAGAGACGAACATTTTTGAAGACATTAAATTTAGTAAGTATTTGTGTAGAAGCCTATGCGGTAATTGATTATCTTTGTAGTGGTTGCTTCGGATCCAAAATCGAGGACCGGCGATCAAGACAGAAGAGAACTCTTGAGATTGTTCTTAGGTTTTTCAACCAATTTAACACTATCCCATTAATGCTCTCTTCCTTAGGGTCCATGCCAACGGGGGAACTTGCGTCCAGATTGCAAATAATCAGCCATCCCTCTTCGTTGTCTACGGTGGAGTGGTCATACGTGGGTCACGGTGTCCCGATGGTTTTAAAGTCTCGCTCACGTCTTGTTACAGCGTATGACCTTCAGTTGCTCATGAACAAGGGACTCCATGATATTGTAAAGCCCCAATGGATCCACGATTCCGTGGCCCGTGGAAGCCTTGTCCCACTGAGGAAAAGGTCTGTCGTTGTGTTCTCGACGCGTCTCCTTTGTGATTGATTTTTGTGTGTCAGATACTTCTTCCATGCTACCGCCGAACGGCAGGAGGACGATGAATACCGTTCTGACAGTGAGGATGAAGTCACACAAGACTCGGGTCCTTCTGCAAACCAGGAACCAGTCAAAGTCAAAAATCCAGATGCGGATGCTAATGGGGTCGCCGCAGATGACGACCCCTCACTTGCAGACTGGTTCAAAATGGGCGATGACTCAGAAGACGTCAAGCTGCAACAACACTCTGAAACAGAGACTGACGACGATTCGGACAATGCAGATGTGAACGCGAATGCCGAAGAAGATGATGATGACTGGTTTAAAGTGAAGCCTGTCGTGGAACCGTCCTCGGGAGTTGTGGTATGGACATTCACGATACTTCTTGATAGCATGTCTGATGGTCTTTTGGTTATAGTCAGATTTAAACGGTTCTGTGAAGGCCAGCGAACTTTTCACTAGCAATTTCGTATATTTATGTGTTTGCACAGGACGAAGAGCCTGATGTCAAGATGGGCGAGAATAACAATGTCATGGAATACGACCAGGACCTCATCTTCACACATTTGTTCATCTATTTAATGATAGCACATTCCTCTTACTCACAAATCCTTCAGGTGTTTCTACTTGGACTCCCCGGACAACGCCCGAATGCACGGCATGACTATGAGGTCCAAGCGAGAAAACGAAATCACGCAAAGGTGTGAATTGAATTTTTATCAAGCATGCATGAGCCATCTAACTGTCCGGTAGTTTCGCTGAGTTGTCAAAGAAAATCGTGGAGAACGGAGGCAATGTTGTCGGCCTCGACGAGCCTAAACTGACTCATATAATCATCGATAAGCGTGATGATAGCCGCCGCCTTGAGCTCATGAGGCGAACATCAAAGTGAGTCGCGATTTGGAAACGTTTTAACATTGCCCTGACTGACACGCAATAGGCCAAAGCGGCGTCATCTCGTTATCGCGGAGTATATTGAAGCATGTCTTGATGAAAGTACATTGTTGGACGAAGATGGTGAGTGCCCCTTTACCCTTATTTACTAACCTGACTTGTATCTTTAGAGTTTGTACCGTAGGACACTCTGAGTGTATTGCTCATAGCGGATAGGGTGCGTGTTCATCAATGTATTAGCCAGCATGACAAGTGAACAATCCGGTAAAAAAATAATAAAAAATAAAAAATAAACACAGTCAATAAATACGTGTTAGATAGTTTTTTTACCCCGTTCCTAATTGTCATCAGGTGCCATTTTGATGGATAAGTCATCGTCATAGCGTTCCAGCACAAATCCGCGCCTGTGTTGATTTTCGGCTTCGGTTTTTCGAATCTAAAGATGGTGTCAGGACCTAGGGTCGAGTCTTTCGGTTCTTCACGCACATAAAACTCCATACAGATGACGTGTATCAATATCGCGATCCACAGGGCCATTCCGAACGTGGCCCTGATGGATGATGCGAAGCTGAGTCTGTCGGTTCCGGTGGCCGCGTGGACTGCCACATACACGTTTTCAGGGTTCACACCATCTTGGACACATTGGGGATAGTTTGCAATCAGGGTCGGACCATCAGTTACGACAGACTGGATCTCATCACATCTCCAAACCTAATCGGGGTTAGCATTGATGACGTCGATCTGGGGTAAGAACGGCTCATACTGAGTAGTAAGTGCCCACGTCTGAGATGACTTGACGGGCAGCAAACATTATAAGGCGAGTGGTGATGGGTACGCCGACGAATGATACAGTTCCTTGTTAATTAACTCAGGAACGATTCTGTAGAGGAGAGAGAAGGGGTACGTACTCAACATCCACTTTCTGTGTTTTCTCGTTTCATTCTTGTTGGCGATGCCGAGAGCTCCGCACAGAACTATGAGAGATGCGAGGATGAAATATGCGGATTGAGTGTTGAGATCACCTCCGAAGGCACGTCTAGCAACGATAGCTCCGCCGAGGGAACCAAGTGTTACGAGTGTGAGAGCGGCATATCCGTTGATGCGATGGAATATCACGGCTCTCTTTAAAATGTTTAGCAAACGTCGCGATAGAGACGGCGAATAGTTTACCCTTCGAATTCCTGGGATGAACTGGAAGACGGCAAGAATACCGCCCGCTATGGAGATAAGAGAAGGTAGACGGATAATGAGATAAGGAGGACATACGTATGGTACAATAGATGTGAATGAAAATGCTTGGTTTGTAGACTGATTGCCTGTACCAGTACCATTCGCCTTTGAAATATGTTAGTTGAATTTGTGAACTTTATGAGACGTACCAGGGATAGTCTTATCTTGTATGCTCCTTGGATCGAGCATTATCGTACGAGCCAGACAAAACCCGATGAGCGTACCACCGAAGACGAACACTTTGTTGTAAAGTTAGTGTATGATAGAAAGCTGCAAAAAAAAAAAAAGGTCAAGACACTTACAAAGAGCTAAACTGAAACGTTCTTTGAAACCGAAAATCCAAGAAATATTCCAATAAGTGTCTCGACCCAGTTTTCTGGTGGTAGTCATTGTGAAGAGTTGAGTGTGATTCGACGGGATGTTACCCTTTTAGGTACAAAGGTTGCCGTGATTTGCCGAGATATTCGTCGATCAAACTTAACGTTGTCTGTCTCACTCTTCATGAGCCATTCAACAGCAGTCGACACCAGATATCCTCACTGGATTATAACGGAAAGTCAACTAACATGTGAACAGGGTATTAAGAGATTATGGAATAATTGTGTAGTCGCCGTCAAAATTTTACCGAGTACAGTGGCTGGAGACGTATGTTTCAGTTTTTATTTGCTTTTTAAAAACGACCTTAAATCATCCGTTCTAGGTGCTCTTTCAACGTCTCGAAGTCTGGCAGAGTCTTGTCCATCCACACGTCTCACAACTATTCGGTGGATCTCCTCCAGATGCACATCCATTATTTATCGTCACCCAGTTGCAGGTATGTCTCCGTTGCACTACGATGCTTGACTCTGTTTTCAACTTGCCCTCTGCAGTTGAACGGAAATGTCAACAAGTTCTTACTTGACCATCCTGAGGCCCATCGCTCGAAACTCGTGCGTGAAAAAAAAATGCTTGTTTTCCACGAGATAGTCTGAGAACCGATAAAGGTATTCGAGACTGCGTTGGGAATGCAGTATCTTCACGGTGTATGTCTATTTATCACTTAACTATCCATACTTGCACTTAGCTGCCTTCCAGCGTGGACTCGTACACGGCGGTCTTAGGCCATCCAACATTTTAATTAATGAAAACGGTCAAGCTTGCATCGCGGATTGCGGGATGATCGAGTTAATGAGTGAAAACAAGTTTGCACATAGGTATTATAGTCCTGAGGCTTGGAAAGGTGTATGTCGCGTTCCTTCTCAACATACCCGTCTGTGACATATCAATCCCTTGTCAGACCCTCTCACAATCTTCGGACGTTTTTGCCTTTGCAATGAGTGCATATGAAGTACGTCGGTAATAATGAAAAAGTTCCCATCGCTGATTTCCTCCAGATATTCACCTCGGTCCCTCCTTGGGGAGTTCTTGCTTCTAACCTCATATACCAACTCGTCGTCCGCGAAAACGAACGCCCTGACCGCCCGGAAGACTTCACAGAGAAGACAACAGGTGTTACACATAGACATTGGGACATCATCGAGGAGTCATGGCACGCGAATCCCAGACAGCGTCCCAACTTTGATCAAATTGTTGGGTTATGGCAGTTCCCCGGTGTAAGTCACTCTTTGTGTGGAAATCTCAGGAAGGTGATACTAGATGGGATGGTGCACAGACTCCGGAGCCAGACGACCGCAGTGGTCCACCAGCTTACGAACGAATCCATCAAGTAACAGCAGGAAATCCTGGATACGCTCCGAGTCGCAGCCGTTCCCTGCCCGCTGACTCTTTTAACTCGGCGCCATCCCCAAGCATATCTCAAACTTTCACACCAAACCAAGCAACCTCTTCGTCCGCTCCGAACTCGGGCTACTCGAGTGTCGGTAGATCACTTCCTGAATCCCCTTTGGACTTCCCGTCACTGCTCTCCCGTATGTTCCATTTGTTTGTTGTACGTGTGCATTCATGGACAACTAACTGCCCATCAGGTAGATCGTCATGGGGCAACTCTTCCAACGCCGCACCGAGGCCACTCCCCATACCTACACGCTACGCTCAACTCCCCGTCGTCGAAAGGTCCCGATCGATGAGCTCCTTTGCTTCCCGCGAACAGGGATATGGGTTTTCAAACCCTCGACAAGTCCAAGTACCAAAGGTACCCGTCCACAGTTTGAGGACTATCCACAGCTCCCCCGTAGCAATGGATGGTCCGATGTCAGACGCTCGGTCCATCATAACTGACAGTCAAGCTGGGAGTCGGTGGGCCACTTCTAGCGTGGATGGTACAATCACTTGTCTTACATTGCTGCCCTCGTGACTCATTAACTTTCCTAACAGGACGTCGAAACCCTGTCCTCCTTGCTGGTGCTCTCCATGCGGAGGTTACGGAAGGAAGAGATCGGGATACGATCGACGACCATCTCACCAAAATCTACGAACTCGCTTCACAGTCTGACAAGGAAGCCGAAAGGTTGGTCACGGCGGGGGTCGTACCTTCGCTCATCCTATTACTGAAAGCTCGGGCAATCGACTCTTTTGGACTTGAAATCGTGTTAATAACCTTGGGGGTATTAGCGTATGTACATGTTCTGTTGGTCGGAACGTCTGACCCCTGACGTGCTCTCTGCAGACACGATCCTATCAGCGCAAATACCATCTATCGGACACACACGGCTTCAACGTTAGTCGAGATTTTCGTTTCGGCGCTCATCCCCGAAGTCGCGGCGCTATCAGTCTGGTGTATCAATCGCATGTGTCGGACCGCTGAGATAGCAGAGGGCCTTATCAAACAAGATCTGGCCTCGGTGCTCATGAAGACAGGCCTTCTAGGCGCGCGAATCACCGCCCGCCTCTCTGCATGGTGTCTAGGCAGCCTCCTCCGCTCCGATGCCCTCGCCGAAACCCTCGTCGGACAGGGTCTAGTACAAGCTCTTGTCGACCACCTGGCCAGCTGCTCAGACGCACAAAGCTCACCAGACGATACGTCCGCAGCGTTATACGCCGTCGCGCGCCTAGCCCGCACGATCAAGCTGTCCAAGGCCCTTGCGAAGGCAGGCTGTGTGGAGCACATCGTCCACCACCTCAGCACGTCAGAGCACCCACAGGTCCTGCAGTGGAGTGCCCACGCCGTTGGTTGTTTGATGCGCCCAAACAGCAGCGATATGTCGAAGATCCTTCTCAGCGCGGGGGCCGCCAAAGGCCTCGCGCGCCTGCCCCGCGTCCTCCTCACCGAAGAGGTTGAGCCCCTCGCATCCTTCGCGTTCGCCATCCAGCGGTTCAGCGCAGCCGAGTGGGGCGGGGGGACGCGTAAGGCCCTGGTTCAGGCCGGTGTGGTCGATTCGTTGCTCGCGGCACTACGGACAGCAGGGGACGTGCCCTATCCCAAGGTGCACACCGAGCTAGCGCTGGCGGTGAGCTTCCTGGGGGATGTGGGCGGGTCGGCTATACGGAAGGAGATTATCAACGCGGGTGGGATCAGCATCCTCAAACAACTCGCCGCAGAAGCCAAGCCTGACGTGGCGAAAGTGTGTAACATGGCCGTGACGAGCATAACCGGAAACCTGTGGTCGAGAAATGCGGGTGCGGGCTTTTCTTTTTCCCCTTGCTTCCCTCTACCGTATTCTGACAAATTATGCCCACGCAGCTTCCGCTAAAACTGCGATGGCTCATAACTGGAACGGGGGCTGTCCAGACTACCAACCTGTCTGTCCGTTCGCTTTGGCATATGACGACGACGATGGCCCTTGACGGCCCTCGAGATACCCAACTGTACCGGACCAATGGGCCACCGTGTCCCATGTATATCCATCCTTTCATGTAATGCTGCGAAAGCTCAGTACAGTTTTTATTATTATTCGATAATTATTTCTGGCGACTTGACAAATAGAGTTCAATGATCACTTTTCGCAATGACTATGAGTACAAGTTTTGCATTGTCTTGCAAGTAAAGTATCCGGGCTGTTTCATCACGCAGCCCACACTCTCGCGATCAGCTCCGTCAGACCTACAAGACACCAATCTTAATGTAGGAAATCTCTTGGAACGTAGGACCACGCACCAACATCGTTCGTGTTGAACTGGTACACCCCGATAAGCACCCCCACCGTCGCCGTCCTCAATGTCCAAGTAGCTAGCGGGCCCAAAATGGGGAACTTGCGCTTATGCAGATAATCGACCAAGATGGCGTCGAACTGTGCGCGCCGTCAGTGCCAACACGCCCGGGTCCACGGAACAGCGCGTACGCACCCCGATGTGACTGTGCATAACGAGACTGATACCCAAGAGCCCGTCTACGACCGGGTAGTTGCTGCCGGTGGTCACGAACGCCGCTGCCGTAAGAGGGACGAGGCCCGCGGACAGGAGCCGCTCGAATGCCCAGTGATAGGAGCCATGTGTTCTTGATGGGGGTGGGAAGTCGGTTGGGTCGTTGACGGTTCCCTTGTATATTGCTTGGAGGGGAGGATTAGGAACGTGGAGAGTTTTTGGGGTGGGACTTACGACCGCCCGGAACGTATGCGGTAGTGTTTGATGCTTGACGGACTATGCGGGCTTTAAAAATGAAATTATTAAAATGACATGAGAAACACTGACCCTGTAGTGCCGAATGAATGGCAGAGCGACGAGCTAAGGATCTTGGGAGCGTCGAACGAAGGAGCAAAGACGAAGCCATTTACGCCCTTGTTTGTTTGTTCTTGTTGTCCAAGAGCTTCGACTGACAACAACAACCAATTTCTGTATATATACAAGTGGCTATATGTTTACATTGGGTATGATAAAACAAGCGTCAAGATAAGTAGAAATACGAAATGAAAACTGCATATGATGATCCCAATATGTTACAACAAGAAAAAACAGACCTATTACCACCACCTCGCCCACCTACCCGGGCTCGGCACACTGGGACTTTCATAAAGCAGCCCCTGGCCCTCCTTACCAAACAATCCAGTAGGGCTGTCATAACCAAATTGTCCAACCGCACCTAATCTACTTAGTTCCTCGTCCAACAGCGCCCCAGGATCATGAGGATCGGATATTCCCCGCGACCCAGGCGTGCGGAACGGGGACACGGCAGACGCGGTCGAGCGTCCCAGGGGGGTGCGGAAAGGGGGGGAATCCTGACCTGTAGGGAACACAAGTCGTTTGGGTGTTACGGGCGGGAAAATGGCCGAGATGGCCGTTGTGCGTTTGCGAGGGGGTACGAGCATGCTGTTTTCCGACTCAAGTTCGCCGTTATCTGTGTCCAACGCGCCGTTGGTAGCATATGACGCAGCTGGCGGAGGGTCAAGATGGGACTTGTAGTGTGCGAGGCTCGGGGAGGGACTCATGTGGAGGCCTTGATGCGAAAGGGGTGTGCGAACAGAGGACGTGCCGTGGGGTACACGATTGCGAGGGGGAGTGGTGATTGTTAGTATGGCTGAGTTTATGGTGCTGTTGCGCGGTGGTGGTGTGCAAGGTTCTGACACAGGTGTCGCAGTTCTCTCTGCGGGAGGTGGGGTTGACCGGGATCGAATTGGAGAGCGCTTAGGAAGCTGGATGGGATTCACTTTCCCACTCCTAGCAGTCCTTGATTTGCGGTTCAAAGTTGGCGAGGTAGGCATCGGCGGTAAGACAAGAGCCTTCTAGCAAAGCCGAATATCTGAGCACGGTCATAAATACGTCAAGAAATAACGAGGACACACCTTTATTCCACCTTTCTCAACCTTTCGTTTCCCCTTGACCTTGTTGTCTTTTTCCCTCTCTTCAGCCAGTTTGTCCAGCAACAACATCCCTGGCTCCAAAGAGTCACCAATATCAAACACACCGTTATCACCCAGTTTCAGCACGGCCCCGTCATCAAAATCAGATTCAGATTCTACTTGAACCCCAGACTTTATTTTACACGAATCGTCGTTAGGCTGCGAGCTGCTGACTTCGGAGGGTAAAAGTGGCGAGCCGGGTGAGGAAGTACGGTTTGGTGTGAGGCCTGGCACGGATGAGCTTGGTGTCTCTTCTGGAGGTGCTGACGTTGACGGGGTTTGTGAAGTAGATACACTAGTGGTGGTGGTTACTGCAGACTCAGTAGCCGATGATGACGTGTATCCACCCCCGTAGGGAACTGCCAGTGTGCCACTGCCATGATACCCATAGCTAACACCAGGGGGCAACGGCGGGAATATAACCTCTGACGGCATAACCTGTAGAGCTGATACGCAACTCGCATAATACGGTTGATGTTGCGGGGTGGGACGCGACGGAGGGAATAATGGAAGCGAGTGTTGGGCTGCTGGTAATATGTATGAGACAGGATAAGGGTGGGGGGCATGGACGGGGAGACCGGGGGCGGCCTTTTCCTTCTTGGCTCTCTTGGACTTGCGTGTGTCCCCTGCCTCTCCTTCAGCATCAACTGCATCACTCCTGTTCCTCTTTTTGGCTCTG
The DNA here is from genome assembly GCA_003314125.1 of Hygrophorus russula. Taxonomy (NCBI): domain Eukaryota; kingdom Fungi; phylum Basidiomycota; class Agaricomycetes; order Agaricales; family Hygrophoraceae; genus Hygrophorus; species Hygrophorus russula. The sequence goes on along the minus strand of QLPE01000040.1, from coordinate 118,822 downwards.
CCCCCACTTCCACTCTTACTTCTCCCGTTCTCCATATCTTTACAAAGATGCTTCTTGAATCCTCCTCCCTCAAAACATGGCAAGTCCTCATCCCAGATCGCCCACAACGTCCTCCCTGCAGACCTCTCTCTCACGACCTTCCTGAAACACGCAGTAGTGCTCAACACATGCCGAATTGAATTCATCCAGGTCGCCTCCTCGCGTTGGAAATGCGGGTATACAATGGTGATCCAGTCGTATATTTCTTGCAATGTGAGGCGGTGCGTGGGAGAGGAGAGAATTGCTTGACCAACAAGAGCAGCGTATGAGAGGTCGGGTTTTTTCGTAGAGTAGGGTCCTGGTGGGATGGTATAGGGGAGCTCATCATAGTCCTCTTCGAGTGGGAGGGGTGGCATTGGGCCAGGGGAGGATACGGTGTCAAAAACGGGTTTTGTGGGGCTGGAAAAGGGTGACGGTGAGGAGGGTGGCGGAGGAGATGACGAGGGGAATGAAAAGACACGTTCTCGAGTGCGTATGGGTGTGATAGGGATGACAGTCGTAGATTTACGGCGAGAGCGGGTGGGCGTGGGCGACTGTGGCTTAGGCGAGAATACATTCTACGGAGCTGTGAATTACGGGCTGGTGTGATACGTAGAAATAATTATGTACCTTTCGACGACGGGAGGTAGAGGCCTCATTCGTGCTGTGATCCCTGTAGTAGTTTCCCCGTTGAGGAGTAATGGGAGGCACTTGTACCTGTCACGTCATCCCGCATCAGCAAATCTGCTCACTTGGACAAGAAACACCCCAACCGAACCTGTAGATTACTTCCAGGATCAGAATCAGGTGGCTCCTGTACAGAAACGCGTCGAACGTCGCGTGATTGCATAAAGGCATCAAGACTGAACCCAGGATACGATGTAGATGGACGACTTGGTGATGGGGAGCGATGTATAGAAGGGAGGGTGTTGCTCCTCTCCTTCCTACCTTTCCTGTCTCTTTTGTTCTTCCTGCTGTTCCTCTCGATGACCATTTCCATGCTGTCAAAATGTCGGGACGGTAGTGCACCTTCGTCGGGTTCGGATTTGACCGGCGTGGCAGGAGGAGAGATCTGCAGTGACATTGACGCGCCCCTTGAACGAGACAAAGGGCGCGCTGAGAAGGAATTCGACGCAGACATCGATGGCTGTGCGTTTCTCATGCCACCGTCTTGCGCCAAGACGCGCAGAGAATCTTCTGCGGTGAGAAATTGGCGCATTTGGTCACTGCGTCTGTTCAAATCTTCACGGGTGAGACCTAAAGACTTTAAAACCTGTGAAATTGGAGATGTCTGCGTGTCACCGCCGTCAGCCATTGTAAAAGAGCGTGTGTTGAGCGGTGAAGAGACGCAAAAATGGTAAAAGGCGGAGTCTGAAGAGGCGGCTTTCAGGCGTTGATTCAGACGGGTTACGTTCACACCTGAAGTGGTTCATAACTTGAGCCAGTAGCGATATTCAGCCCAAAGGAAGACGATAATACAGACAGATGCTACGTAGTCTCATAAAGATAGGTATCTGCAACCACACCAACAGCAACTGCCTTGTTCTCAGGGTTCTCAAGCGCTCAAGCGCTCAAGAGGCGCGAAGGTCGTGCGTATAGCCGACGGTCCATAGGTCTCGGGGGTGTTGGTTCGACTGCAAAGGACATGGGAATATTGCTGAAGGAACAACTGCTTTGAATGCTGCCTTCGTCGTACTAGGTTGTGCAGTGAGGGACCGCAAAGGGCGCGAGGCTAGGACGAGGAGGACATAGACTTCCGATATCACAGCGTATACTACGCGCCTGTATCGAAACGAAGCACTCACAATACGCAGCGTCTGCAGGAGCGCTCCAATAAAAACGAACCTAATGTCTGATACAACACCATCGACTGCATCCGTCTTTCGTACCATGCCTTACGGATTCTGCGTCCTCAATGTACTGTGGACATGGCATCTCTTGTCACCCCTCTGCCTCGCCCTGCGTATCGAAAGAACGTGCGTATTCTCGGCCATCGGCCTCACCGTCGGCTGGCAGGAAACTCGGTGTCGGAGGTGTGTTTTCAGTGAGTGCTTAGAACGTTATGATTCAGATCCACTGATAAAGCCAAAGCGGATATTCACAAACCCATTACCCGTCTACCTTCTCTCATCGGTATTCTTGCTGTCTTCCAGTTCATCCCAGGAATTCGAAGAGTAAACCGCTTACCGTCTCTATCGCGACGTTTGCTAAACATTTAAAAGAGAGCCGTGATATTCGTTCGGAATGGCCCTGTGGATCGTGATGTTGATACACCTCATCCGTATGTGCGTGAAGAATCGAAAGACTCGACTCTAGATCCTCTTTAGATTCGAAAAACCGAAGCCGAGAATCAACATAGGCGCGGATTTGTGTGCTGAATTATAGCACCTGATGACAATTAGGAACGGGATGGGAAAACAAATCATCTAACACGTATTTGTTGACTGTGATTACCGGATTGTACTTTCGTCAAGACATGCTTCAATATACTCCGCGATAACGAGATGACGCCCTATCGCATGTCAGTCAGGACAATTTTAACACGGTTCCAAATCGTGACTCGCTTTGATGTCCGCTTCATGAGCTCAAGGTGGCGGCTATTAACACGCTTGTCGATAAGTAGAAACACCTGAAGGATTTGTGAGTAAGAGGAATGTGCTATCATGAACAAATGTGTGAAGATGAGGTCTTTTGGTCGCATTTGATGGCATTGTCATTCTCGCCCACCTTGACATCAGGCTCTTCGTCCTGTGAGACAGAAGACATCAAGGTTCGTGCAAGAAAAGGGTGCCATGTCGAGTTTCAAAAATGTGTATGGGAGGGTGAAGCGGAAGTGGGAGTTGGATGTACCTGGAACGCCTGGGTCAGTGACGGTGAGGAGTCCAGCTGTAAGTATTGGGGGAAGGTTTGAGGAGGTTTATGTTGCTTGATTTTATTATGGGACGCCAGATATCTCATCATATACCTTTTCTGTGTATCAGTATCATTAGCATCGAACATCATGAAAATGAAGTAGAATTGTCGATACAATTACAGTACAGGTCTATCCATGGTCATCATCGTGCTGGCGAACTGAGATGGCGAATCTGTTATTGGGGGAAGAAGAATAGGTGCTAGATCCAATTCCATCTCATTTTCGTTTGCAACTCGCGTGGTGAGTGTGAAGTGCTTTCCAGGTCGAGAGACGATTGCGATGAGGGGTTCTGCGCTGAAGATTCGGATCAAGCGTAGAAGTTGTATGAATGCTATCTCTTTCTGATCCCATCTTCGAAAAAGCTCGACCGTCGGCGCATGCGTAAGGTCTGGCACCTCTATGCCAAATCGTAAATTAGCTACAGTATTGGAGGGAAATGGAACTGAAACGGGACTCACCCATCCCAGTCCTATACTCCTCCAACTCTCTCAACTTGAGCGCTTCCAGTTAATTTCCCTGGTACCCTTTGGTCGGCCCTTCCTCCTCACAGCTCTCTCCTGCTCCAACTCTTCGTCGTGCCTCGTGAGCCAGATATCCCGAACGATGCCATGGAGTTGTTCTAGTGTCAATACACTGCCGTCTTCCGGCATTGCATGATAAAGGAAACCATATACATTCACTGTCCGTATCGTATGCAGTATTACTTGACGTCGACTTTGGATTCGAGTTAGTATGCCACCTTGTCCGTGAAACTTTTTGCCTCGTTTTGAGACTTCTGTGAGCTTGCCTTTCCGAAGTTGAGAGTGGACTAGCTGCCCTGCTTTTCTAGATTCAGGATGGTGTTCTTTTTCTTTTTTAACGCGTTTTACTGAGGCCACCATGATATCGTGGCTTGATCAATTGAGCTGTAAAACATGTACAAGTTGCCAGAAAGACATCGGTCTAAAATTTAGGGTCCTGCTGGCAACAGGGACAAATTTTTTCCCCATGATATACAAAGGCCCCGTAGGTTTGATGGCAAGAGCAGAATCACCATTCATACCCTCCAGGGATAGTGTGGACTACCAATGGAATCAGAACTGTACATGCTGACACAATTCATCCTACCTTGAAATGAACCAGAGTGTCTGCATCGATGTGCTTGAATGATGCCGTTTCTCTGCCTTAATTGCTTCCTTCATGGGTACAGATGTTAGAGCACGTTAGAATCGACGTGATCATATGATCCAGTCTTACAAACCTGTCAAGACTTGACCATGATCGCTGTACAATCTGCCATTCAAGTCCCAGATCCACTCTCAGTACCCTCAAACGCTCCTGAACACTGTCCGGTGCGGTTTTACGCTCAAGGTAGAGTGCATGCTACTGAACATCTTTCAAATAGGGAACAGAGTCAGAATTCGCTGGGAAAACAGATGCCTGTGCCGGATGTGCAAATCAAGAAATATGTGCATCTAACCTACCAAAAGGTCCTGACCCAGCCTTGCCGCTCATTCGTGAGCGAATGTCAAATGTCAAACGCAAGATTCTTGTGTTGTCTGGAAAAGGCGGCGTGGGCAAGTCAACGTTTACGGCCCAGCTCGGATGGGCATTTGCTGCCGATGAACAGACACAAGTATGTATACCAGCTCAGCTCGATCCTCTTTTCTCATGTCTATTTAGACTGGAATTATGGATGTAGACATTTGTGGTCCTTCAATTCCAACTATCCTAGGCATCGCCTCCGAACAAGTTCATTCATCCTCGTCTGGCTGGTCCCCTGTTTATGTGCAAGATAATCTCGGCGTCATGTCCGTAGGCTTTATGCTCCCTTCAGCACGAGATGCCGTAATGTGGCGTGGGCCAAAAAAGAACGGCCTAATATCCCAATTTCTCAAAGATGTCGACTGGGGCGATCTTGACTATCTTGTGATAGATACGCCCCCAGGGACGTCCGATGAGCATCTCAGTATCGTGCAGTACCTAAAGGAAAGCGGTATCGACGGGGCAGTGCTCATTACGACTCCGCAGGAGGTTGCATTGCAAGATGTACGACGAGAGATTGATTTTTGTCGGAAAGTTGGAATCAGGATTTTGGGCCTCGTGGAGAATATGTCGGGTTTTGTTTGTCCGGGATGCAAGACCGAGTCCCAGATTTTTAAGCCTAGTACAGGTGGGGCGAAGAAGCTTGCGCAGGAGGTGGGAATTGAAATGCTTGGCGCGGTTCCGCTTGATCCTAGGATTGGGAAAAGTGCCGATTACGGTGTAAGTTTCCTGGATGAATATCCGGATAGCCCAGCCAGCGTTGCATATTTGGATATAATTGACCGTGAGTCTATGATTTCTGAACCTTCGTGTCTGGCCTACAGTTCGGCACAGGACTCAAACAAATACTGGGAGACCCGAATACGAATAGACAATCACCTTAGAGCTCGAATCTGTAACGTTTATTATTACTCGCTGACATACTTCGCAAACTCCGTGTACAAGACCAACTTTACTTTGGATATAATATGTAGTTTTCTAATATACATCCACATTATCAATTTCATCCCACCTTAAACCGACTCTCTTTCTTATCCTTTGTGTCAACTACCTCGTCTTTGCCTTCATTTCTCCGGTCATGACCACTATCTTCCTCTCCTTCGGACGCCTCGTCGATCCCGAACTCCCGTGGCATCTCCGAAGGCGGGGCATCTGCCTCCGTCTGCCTCTCCACAATATACTTCCCAATCGGCGCAATCCCTGCCAACCCACCCTCCAAACCAACTGCGCTCTCGTGTATGCTAACAGTCGACAGCGTCCGCAGTAACTTTCGTGTCACTTCTCCGCCTGTAGTTGATGCTGTTCGCGAGCGCGCGGGGAGGACATAACCCTGGCTCGGGAAGGCAATGCTTCCTGCGGGTATGGAACCTGGTTCGGTCGTCATCGCAGGGCCATCAATGTGCGGTAGTTGCTGGTAGGGTATGCGAGGTGAAGAATAAGTTGAACCTTGGTGGGACGGTTGCATAATGCTGGAGCGTCGTGCATAAGTTACTAGTGGATCTGTGGGCGTCGTCGGGCGCGGACGGAGATGGCTGGGAGGTGGTAATCCCGTGTTGATCTCTTTCTCCCCGTCCTTTGTGGCAGCTTCTGACGTCTCCTCTGTCTTTTCCACTTTCGCCTCCGCTCCCACTTCCTCCGCTGTCGTAACCTCCGTCTCCTTCTGCACCCTTGATTGCGTCGGGCTCCCATATATCGGTAACCCCGATAGGTCCAGATTGATTCCCCGAACCTCTCTACGAAATTCATCAATCTCATTCCAAAGCGCTTCGCGGAACTCATCCAATGTTTCAAGTTCTTCGATTTGCCGCCATTTTTCGAACTTGGCTGGGCATTCGGGCTCGTCGTTTACATCGTGGTATGATGCTAGCCAAGGATGCTCCAGAGCTTCGGGCACAGTAATTCGTGCAGCGGGGTCGAAAGTGAGCATTTTCGTGAGGAGATCAAGGACTACATTCGAGATCAGGTTATGCTATTGGTTGGAATGGCATTTTTCTCACCCTGATGATCAGCAGCGGGGAGTAATTTTCGGAAGGGGACTGTCTTTTTAATTGGTAAGGATCGTACGTATGCTTGAGCCTGAAACCAGTCAGCTATAGTTGTAGTGTTCCTCAAGTTATACTCACTTTTTCGCTTCCTATCCGTTTAATGACAGACTCATCGGGAGTGCCTGGCATACAATATCAGTCACAAATATTTCGTGCGGAACCAAGTACGTGCCTAGTACTTCGAGCACCTTGTTGAGTTGATCAACTGTGGACAACTAAATTCAGATGTCATAAGCTCGTTAGAGTGTTATTATCTTTGCTAACCATAGCTGAGCATCGGAACGGTCAGGTCGATATGAATGAAACAGTTGTCGTGCTCACTCCTTTCCCTTGAACAGTGGTTTTCCGAGCATCAATTCCGCCAATATGCACCCTATCGACCAAACGTCGACTGATTTTGGTCGTGATTAGACTTTCGGAGGTTCGGTGAATCAGGACAACGTACTTGCTGTGCTGTAACGCCTACATGACGTGGTTAGGTTGCATGAAACAGAGATTGGCTGAAAATTTATTCACCGGAATGCCAGCATAATTTCAGGAGCTCTGTACCATCTCGTGGCAACGTATTCTGTCAGGTGAGTCGGGTTCTCCTCTGGTTGCGAATCAAAACCTCTACTGAGCCCAAAGTCACATATCTTGAGTTCGCAGTCGGCATTCACGAGTAGGTTCCCTGGTTTTAGGTCCCGGTGGATGACCGAGGCGGAGTGCACGTATTTCATGCCTGGATATCACATTAAGCGTTGATGCGGGCCGGGGAAAATGTTGGAGAACCTCGAAGAATTTGGTATAAAAAGTACTGTACGTGTTCATTTGTCAGACTTTGACCGGATTTGATGATTTGGTGGAGATCAGCTGAAAAGGTAAAGAAAAAAGCCTGGTAGGGTTTTGTATCCAAATATGGATGAATGCGACTCGTACCTTCCATTGGCTAAAATAACGTGCAAAGCCGTGAGAAAGTGTCTTGGAGATGGGAGAAGATTATACCTCCATGAAGATATAACTGGCGAGATGTTAGTGAACTGAGTTGTGCAAACTGAAAGACGTTGACCGTACATTTCGTTAAAATCACGGGATATAGCGTCAACATCGATTAAGCCCGTAATATTTTCATGGTTGGCGAAGTGCCTCAAAAGAGTGATTTCCCTGAGCGCTCTCTTTGCAAGCTGGATTTTATCGAACACTCGAGTCACAAGTTTGATGGCTACGGTTTCGCCGGATATCTCATCCGCAGCCGAACTACACAAAAGCGCTCAGCATAGGATAAAAACGTCTTGCACAACTCACATAACCACGCCATAGGCGCCAGAGCCCATTTCCCTAATAAGTTTCCATCGTTTCTCAACATGAAAGACTTTGCCGAATGATGAAAGGAGCGAGTGATAACCTCTGAAAGCAATTACTCCAGTTTGAGTTCCCACACTAGCACAAGGTACAACGTACTTTCTTCGCAGGCTCTCCTCAGAGAAGGGGTTTGATGGTCTTCGCACCCGTGATCTTCCCCGATCCACGTTCCAGGAGGAGCCAGGTGACGGTAAAGGCGAAGAAGACTTATCATCGCCCTTTGATCTAGTCCGACTTTGTCGACGGGAGCTCCTTGACATACGCCTAGTAGATGGAGAATCCGCCATGTACAGAATGAAGGTGGCAGTCCTCTTCGAAAAAGTCCACGAGAAGCCAAGTCACCTTAGACACGTCTGTCAACCGGGAAGTAGCAGTGTTTCTAGAACGGCCGGTTGGACCACTTTTAGGGTCCTCTTTTGTGCTGCCAGTGTATTAAGAAGCTGATAACGGAAGTTTTTTTTACCTCACAATACAAACATGTGCTGAGACTTGGTATTGGCCGTATAAGATGAGCTGTAGCCTGACTAGGAGGGTGGTTAAACTTTCCAGCAAGATTACCGTGCTCGATTGCCGGCGGCAAAGATAATTAGTAGATTATACAGCGAACCCCCTAGTACAAACGAATACCTGATAGCTACATATTTCCACGTAAAGAGTCATAGAGGAGGTACTGTAATGGCCTCCATCTGAACAGGAGGCACCGGAGTACCTTCTTCGTCTCCAAATATATCAAGAAACCCAGCGACACGAGCTTTATTGCCCGCTTTCTTCGTGACATAGTCTCGCAACCCTGACTTCAGGCTAGGTTGTTTGTCCACAAGTTCGCGGAGTTGATCCTTTGGAAGTTGCAGCAACGCCCCAAAACTAGCCGGGGCAATCACCTTCGCGCATCGAATGAAACCTTCCCACAGTGGCGGATTTGTCCAGATTTTCTTTGTAATGAGTCGCGATAAGAGTGTAGTCGACACAAAGCCAACTAGTGACTTATAGGTTGTGACCGCCTGGATTACCTGCAGAAGAGTCACCTTTAATGTCGACATATGATATCTAACGACTCACAGTTCGGAGGAATAGAACAGGTAATACAGGTTCATCAACAATCTGCTGCATGACCACCGCAAGGATTTCAGAACGGAAAACGTCAGTCATTGAAAAGCAAATCCCGATGGCTAACGAAACATCAGCCACAGATCGTTCTTCGTCGCAAAAACGAACCTTCAATAGCACTTTTCAAACCAATCTCTTTCTCAGATTCATGCAATAACACCATTAGCTCAGCGGGGGTTAGCAACTCACTCTGCCGTACCCTTGGCAGATTTGAAGTGACGCTACCGAATGTCTGTGGCGGTGTCGTCACGATCGACCCGAACACGGAACGGACCAAGTTCTTGGGCTCAGTCTGGCCATTAAGGATGGAAACGATTCGAGGTAGATGACGCATGATATCAGGCTTAAAAGGGCGGAACGGTGAAACATCAAAATGGATGACATGGTAAACACATACTTTGTCCATATCTGCAATAATTGGAATAAGAAAACGTGCATCCAGGTCACGCTCGTTGATGAGAGCCTTGACCAAGGCCACGAGCTGCGAGCTTGGCCTTCCGTGTTCAGTAAAAATAGTCAGAACGCGGAGTGCCAAAGACTCAGCCCCAGGTGGACATGTCCGCATGAGTGTCAGTAGCTTTCCATGAGTGGATCCGAGGGATTTAATCAATGCGGTAATCAGTTGTTGTATGGCTTCCTGGACGGTGACATCCATTTGTCCATAAGCCGCAAAAATTCTGATGATATTGTAAATGACAAGGACTGACTAAGCATGAAACGTACGTACTCGTCTAAAAACTCGGGAACCTTAACGGACAAGGCAAATAACAGCTCTACATGCTGCAGAACGTGAGATTTCTGTGCGGGAAGTTCAATCTGTTCTGGCAGGTACGCCGTCTGTACCAGATCTTCAGTAGGCAATTGACCGTCTTCCATGTTTTCGTCGTGATCTTGTGCACTACCATTCATTTCTCTGTCCCCGGTTTTCTTCTCGATGGCCGGACGTGACTGCAGCTTGCGGAGCATCTGTAACGCAAATTCACGGATCATGGTATCCATGGGCTGTATATCCGGCACCCAACGTTTTACAGTGATGATCGCGGCCCCCCGCGTTACCTTTTCTGCAGCAAATATTAATTACAGAGATGAAAAGACAACAGAAACTACGGACCAGGGTGTGTGGTGAGCTCTAGCAAGATGTTCAACGCATCGGCCCGCAACGACGGTCTTTGCACAACAAACTCGCGCAGAGTGGTGAAGCCAACTTGCATCCTGCGGAGAGTTCTATCAGGTCTTTGAGGCGAGTATACAATGTACGGCATACCTATCGGCGTCAATGCATAGTTCTCGTAACAACCCTAAGACATCTACAGGCACAGAGGGAAGGTCAAGTAAAAAACGTGAAAATGTCCGATCTTTGCCGTCCAAAAACGTTTGATACGATACTACAATCTGATTCAACCACGTATCGTAATTTGGCCGCTGGGAAAACTTCATGTAAAAAAGCTCTAACGACACAGAATTTCCACTCACCCAATTATGATCTTTCGCTAACCGTATCTGATCATTGTACCACTCCTCATTCATCCACGTCGTTGCAAGCTGTATTCTAAGCCAGCACCACATATTAAGGCAATAATACCAATACTCCCGTGACTGACGTACCGAGCTGGGAAGTCGGACATGATGTAGTCGCATAGCGTCTGTCGTAGCCTATCCTGACGTGTGTAGAAGTCCAGCTTCAAATTCGCATCATTATCCTTGTCATTCTCTCCATCCGCGCTCTCGTCCATCGCGTCAGATGGTGGCTCAGCCACTCTTGTAACCATCCGGACTAAAAGCAACATCCACATCTCCGTCGCGCCGCCAGCATGCGAAGATTCTGCAGCCAAATCTCTGGTTGACTTTAGCTCTTCGGCGCCATCCCATATTCGCGAAACAGTGCGCTGCAGTAGTTGGGCACGGTCATCCTCAGCTAGCTCCCTTGGTGGTGGTAACTTGAAGTCTATTAATTGCAGGTTGGCAGATGCAAAATCGTCAGCAGTAGCTGGATCTCCATCAATAATTGAGACCCCCGATAGCTAGTTTGACAAGCTGTCAATATGCTTTCAATGTACATTGTGCGACATACCTCCAAGTTAAGCCTATCGGGCTCGTATTCGATCTCCTCTTCATCGATATTCATCTGGAGAGGATCAACAGGCTCGTCTATAATTACATCAGGCTGAGTTGACATGAGTTCTGGGGGAGGCGCAGCTGGCACCGCCGCGGGACCAAGGAGGGCAGGCGGCGCCATGGGAAGCGCGCCTCGACTCTGACGGTAAGCCTGTACAAGAGATATCAGCGCTGGTTCTGTAAACGCCTCCAAGTTTGCAACGATCAGCTCTGTAATAAGTGCGGCTGGGAGCGACGTGAAGTCAAATGCCGCGAGGAACGATGCTGACGCGGGGGTGTTAACTTCTAGCTCGAGTTTCGGTCTTTTGGCGTCCGAACCCATCTCAGTCGATTCAGATGGGGGTCGTTTTCGGTTGTCGATCGTTGCTGCAGTCTTGCGCAGCTTCTCCTCGGCGACAGCACGGTCCATGCGGATTCCCTGCTGTGTCAGCGCCTCGTTGATGAGAGTGGTATATTGCGCGTTCTGGGGATTACTGCAGGGGGCAGGGGTGAGCAAACACACTCGCACGGACCGAGACACCTACCGAGAGATGTGCATCAGCAGAATCCGGAGTGACTTCTCCACGCTTTTGATGCTCGATGCGGGTAGACCGTTGAGAGTGTTGGGTGTCCATTGTTTCAGCGCCGACACGACGAACTGAACCGTAGAGGCGCGGAGCTTTGTCAACAGTGCCCAGCTGTTCAGTATCGCAGACAGCAAATCGACATTTCTAGCAGCCCATCAGCGCGATTCCGGCCCAATACAACGGGGGCACTCACTGGCTAGTATACAGCAGCGCCGCTACGCCCTCCAGCAGTTGCTTACCCTCCGCCTCCAGTGCTCCGACCGAGATAAACGGGTGGTCCGCCGGGCAGAACGATATATTCGGGTCGTTCTTGTTCTGGAGCTGCAGATCACACAAACACAAAAAACATACTATAAGCCAAGTTGACCGCCACATAGCTGCAAAAAAACCTACCCTGGGATCCGACACACCACGCGTCTGCACAAGCACGACTCGCTGCAGGAACTTCACGGCCGCCAGCCGCACGCCGGTCTTCACGTCGGGCGCCCACACGAGCTCGAGTATGCGCGTCTTGCACTGGGCGAGCGTGTCCCACGCGCTCCGGAGATTGCGGTTCGTGCATCTAAGAGGGACTGTGGTGAGCAACCCGCACCCACACCGACAACTGCCCGCGCGCTCACAGCATGCGAAACATCAGCGGAAACACTGTTGTCAGACACTGTATGGCCGCCTTGACCGTGAAGGAATTTGCATCGCCGACGAGCCCCGCCAGCGTGTCCAACGACTGCGAGGCCACTATCAATCCCCCCACCCGGTTTGCGTGAAAATAACAATAAAAAAAAGGCAACAATCAAAATCTCGACCTTGCACAAAAAAAAAAAAAAGAACAGCCACAGGTGGCCTAAAAAAACTAACGTTGTGTACGAGCTTCCAGCGTCAGGCTAGACCTGCACACGGCAAAGTGCAGCAGGTCGAGCACCCATCGCTTCAGCAGCGAATCTCCCGCACCCGGGACAACCTTGAGGAGCGTGGTACAGAGAATAGGTATGGGACTTTGATGGGCCTCAAGTGATTCACGTAACGTAGCCAGCAAGTCTGCCTGCTCTTTTGAATCAGCTGGCACAGACAGTGCGGCGGAAAGCGCCTGCAGCGGGTCTACTGGATTGCTTGTCATCCACAACTTAAAGGGAAGTAGTCTTCGGGTCACCGCGTGCCACTTTCCGGCGGTGCGTCGGACTTTTAAAAACGTAAACTCAATAGCCCATGGTGCGGTGAGCAACCCTCAAGCTAGTCCTGTACTCACTGACACCCTTAGACAGGCCGCACAGAACTCACAAGGCATCCAGACCCTCCTTGAAGCTGAGAAAGAGGCTGCAAAAATAGTGCAGCAGGCCAGGCAATGTTCGTTGTCGCAGCACTGCCCCTGTGTCTCCTTGCTGACATCCCACAGATCGCGTTCAGAAGCTCAAGGATGCCCGCACACAGGCCAGCAAAGAGATTGAAGAGTACAAACGGGCTAAAGATAACGAGTTTATGACTTTCGAGTCGTCGGTACGTGTGCGCCACACTTACACCAATCCTGACTGATCGTCCTCAGCGGGCGGGCACCACCTCCAGTGCCCAGTCCGCAATCGACAGAGACACGGACGTCAAACTACAGGCGATCACCGCATCATACAATAGTCACAAGGATCAGGTAGTGAAGAAACTCTTAGACAGGGTTGTGCTCGTAAAGCCAGAGCTGCATCGTAATCTCCAGAAGTTAGAGGCACACTGACCCACATAGGCTATGTAAACTACTGAATGACATATAATCATATCATCCGTGTCTTCTATCTCTGCTCGTTCGCCAGCCAAGGCATCCCCACAGGCATCCCCTTCCCCGCCGTCCGAACAGTCGCCTCTAATTCAGCACCTGGACTCCTCGTCTTTTGCGCCGAATGCGCCCACCCACCCTCCTGCGCCGAGGCCCACGAATCAAGCAGCCCACTCGCCTTGAGCGACGGTAGCGATTGCGTCCCCTCGCCCTGCGTACCACCACACCGCTGGCCTCCCGATGGCGGCGACTGCAGTGTCGGGTCGATATCAGCGTCGCCCGCCAGCCGCATCGACTCCACATCACTCAGATCACCGTGATATCCCCGGCCGTTGATCCGCAGCTCATCCAGCGAAGGGCCGAGCGACGGGTGACCAACTGGCGATGCACTCCGCCCGCGCGAGTACCCCAGCGGTTGCCGCCACTGCCGCTCTTGACCCGACGCGCGGTGGCGCGTGGATTGCGCGACGAGTTCCAGCACGTTGACCCCCCAGAGGTGTTCAAACTCAGCCGACCATGCGCGGGTCTGCTGGTCGTCCTTGTGGCAGTACTTGATGAGCGACTAGAAGCGTGTAAGATCACGGCGTCTACATCAAAACCGCGGAGCGCTCTCACCCAGAGTGCCGAGCCCACTAAGAGACGCCATCAGCACGGGAATGACGATAGCACGGATGTGTGTCATAACTCACTGATGATACTATTCCGAGCCCGGCTCCCAAGGGTCGACAAAATCATCTCCAGCCGCGCAACCGCCCACGGCGGCTCAGAGCGCAGGCCCTGCCTCGCCTGACCATGGTGTGAGAACAAACGAAAAGACCATTCGCGTCACTCACAGAATTCAGTGCGAGCGCACAGGACGCGTGTAATACATGCGTGCAGCAAAAACACCACGCGCCCATGTTGGAGCTCGTTTCGAACATCGACAACTGGACTTGCAGACTCTCTTCCGAGAACCGCAGGTGGTCAGGGAGCGAGGTGGTCCATGCCTTGAATACAAATGTCAGGATGGGGCTAGGTGAATAAAAATGATGTTGCTGACATCCAGCGTCTGTTCGGACTCGAGCAAGGCGTTCAGCGGAAGTGTCTTCAAATCTGGATCTGATGGTAGCATGATGTTGTGTCAACACAACAGCGAACGGAACATGAATCACCGTTAAAGGCGTCTAGCAGTGACTCAACCCTCGAGTAAATCGAGAGCACACGGATGAGATGCCCAAACTCGGACGCGTACTGCACGCGCGGAGCGGGTAGATGGAGGTACTCTTAAAAGAGGATCAGATGCGATCCACGCGAACTCGGAAAAATGAAATACCCGGTAGCGTCGAATGCACAGCCAGCTCGAAGCTAGTCTCATCGACCGGCAGCCGCAGAAGGAGTTCGTTGTTTTTCGGCGGGATCGGTATCTTGAGATATATGAACCCCATGAGGTCTTCGAAATGGATCAGCCAGAATATCCGCCGGACGCACTCGCGCTCTATAGACGTCTGCACGAACTCGGGCGACGGAAGGGGTGTCAACATGGGGTTATCTGGCTTGTGCACGCCCAAGTCTGCCAGAATATGAGAGGCAATGTCTACAGGCAAGTCAGACGGTACACGCACACAGAGACTGAAACACACACCAAAGTACCGCGTGAGCTCTCGCACCGACGCGGGGACGGTCAGGCCCAGGCCCTCGTGACAGTGCAGTAGACATAGTGCCTGTGCGGTCGCCAAATTGGGCTCGCATATGAGGCATCCCGACTCGTCGAACATGAGTGCGAGAGCGGCCTGTGCGAATGGCTTGCCTGCCGAGCGTGTGGGTGACGTGCGGATACGAGGCTGCTTTGACAGGGGTGCTGCCAATGCACACATTGCATGGAGCAAATATAACGGCACACGGTTGTGACTCAGTGCGGAGGAGAAAGAGGGCTTGTGGATGATGATACGCTGTGGGTGGCAATGGGTGAAGAAGACTGCACGGAGAGTAAGAAATAGAACAAAGAAGAGGAAGAAGAAGCCCACGGTTAACGAGTTCGCGGGTGAGAGCGTTGTCGAGGCCCGCCGGTCTGTCTACGGGGATGGCCGGATCGGTGTCTGCGGAAGAGTCTGTGTGGGCGCGTTCGGATCTAAAGCGTTTCCGGGGATTGTCCGCGGAGTCCGGAGAGACGTGGGAGGAATAGCCGTTGGGGGTGAATCGGGAGTCAGGTGGCGCGTCGGCGCGCAAGGGTCTTGGAGCGGGAACGGCGCGGCCTGAGGCATCGGTGTAGGTGCAAGACTTTGAGGCAAAGTAACTATAAAGGTAATGATGAGTTGTGAGGCAGTGTGAGATGGAGAAGCGCACCAGTTACTACACGGGGCTGGGTGGGGATACGTGTGAAATGTAGTGAGAGTGATAGGTGGCTAGAGAGTGCGCACCGGTGCCATCACATCGACGTTTGCTCTTATGGCAAGCATCGCATGCCTTATTTTCGACAAAGATCAGTGAAAAAAGTGGAATAAAGTGAGATTCCAGACCTTTGCCAGACGTTTACGCTTCGGACCTTTCATAAATGCGACGTTTACCTGATTTTTGTCAAGATCCCGAGCAGTGTCGACTGCGGAAGTGTAGTTTGTGGGTTGAAATGAGAAGGACTGAACGGCTGTCGCGATTGACCTTTGAGTGGGGTCCATGGTAGTGAGACGGAGAAAGAGGCTGTATTCAATTTCTGGCGCAAGAACCGGCGGGATGACAAGTGCTCGGCAATTACCGCAGCCGGACCGCCGGCATAGTCGGAGATTGAAAACACGGGCATCCGTCGCTCCATTAGCAGCCGCGGCTTCTGATTTCACGGTGTTTAGGCGGGCAGCAAGTGTACTACGCATTAACAAGGACGGATTACATGATTAATCGAATAGACCGAAACCCATATCATCATCAGATTCCTCCTGTAAGACTAAGTTAGTAATAGTCAAGGGGAAGCGAACAAGAAACGAACCTTTTCTTCCTCCTTCTTTTCCTCAACTTGGGCTGCGGGGGCCGAAGTAGCAGCCGGAGCAGAAGACGAGGCACTAGCACCGGCAGGAGCTCCGCCACCTGAAGGGACCTGCAAACAAGGTGAGTGGGAATCAAAGGGAGTGAGGGAGAAACGTACGGAAGCAAGTTTTGAAGAGCCTTCAGCGATCAACTGGAGAAGAGTGAGCAAAGGGAGGATATGAACTAGTAAACGCGTACCTGGTCTATGCTCTTTCCATCTAGCTCTGACAATAATTTTTCGAGTCGAGAGTCATCGACATCGATGTCTACCGACGAGAGTACTTTCTTGATGTCACCGGCGGATGGTGACGAGTTACCGCCTGATTGGAGAAGCAAATAAGCAGCAATGTAACGCATAGTGGTAGCTACAAATCACTTGAAATAATATTAGCGTTGACGACGATGACGACGACGACGACGACAAGAGCGCTTACGATTTTAATCCAAAGGGACGACTTGTAGGTTCTAACCAAAGAGTTGTTTTGCTATACAGTACTTAGTCAGCCACTCATATTCGTTCCCAGCCACAACAATCCTTGCAACCATGGACTCATCGGTAACAGACCCACAGCTTGCTGCTGATCTCAAGAAAAAGCGTACTTTCCGTACGTTTTCTTACAGAGGAGTCGAGTTGGATAAACTACTCGACTTGTCAAATGAAGAGGTGCTCGCAAATTGTCTTTTTGAAATTTTTTTTTTCAACTGTAACATTTTCGCAGTTCGTTGAACTCGTGCACGCTCGAGCTCGTCGTCGTTTCCAGAGAGGTCTGAAACGTCGTCCTATGGGTCTCATCAAGAAACTGCGCAAAGCAAAGAAGGAAGCTCCTCCCAACGAGAAACCAGCAGTCGTAAAAACTCATCTCCGTGACATGGTCATCGTACCAGAAATGATTGGAAGCGTTGTCGGAATCTACAACGGAAAGGTAGCCATCACCAACACTGCTGTGACTGCTCTAACTCTCCCCCAGGTTTTCAACTCCGTAGAAATAAAACCAGAAATGACAGGTCACTACCTCGCAGAGTTCTCGTGCTCTTACAGACCTGTCAAGCATGGTCGTCCCGGTGTACGTGCTTCTCCATCTCTCCTATCTCGCACAGCTCACACAGCTCTTCCTTATAGATCGGTGCTACACACTGTGCGTCTCTTCGCTTCCACTCTTTCGCTTCTCACATTGATGTCTTCCATTACAGCTTCTCGTTTGTACGTTCTAATCCCACTGACAGTCCTATCATATCCTGATCTTATCTCCCTCATAGCATCCCCCTCAAGTAGTCACCTATTTGTCTTACTCTACAAAAATATGATCATCTGCCTTGATCCTTATCCTTGTGTGATCCAACGGCACTCCGCCCGTCTCTTCTCTGATCCCCTCGTCCTCGTCCGCACTCCACCTTCCAATCTCCCTCATCACGATAACAATGATCACTGTTCAATGTTCGAAGCTGTCCCATAATTGAGTTTAGAACCATGTAAAATTACCTGAGAATTATGTTTCCCCGTGAGGCTGTATTGTATACCCCCTTCGGTGCCAATATGCACTGACACTTGGGGCACCCACGCTATATCCCATCATCACAGCTCATGTTAACCCAATACCAGCCCTTCAAATCCCTTTACGTCTTCTACCAGCTCATCACCGTAGCCTTCATACGTGCACCCTTCTGGTTCCTCATCTCCATCCCAAGCTCATGGCGCCCAAGGCCTTCCTGGGACCGAAACCGTGCCATCCACGTTCGCTACCTTAGATACCTCCTCTCCTTGAAAGGGTTCGTTTCCAAGTCCATCCGTACCGTCACAATCCCCTCACTTGCCCCACAGCGTAGGCCCTAAGCTCCCAAACCACCTCGCCCTCGGTCCTTCTGGACCCAACTTCGATGCCCTCTGGGTAGACGCCACACCGCACCTCGTCACTGGCCTCCTCAAAACCTGGTCTGAAACGGCCTCTGTCGCACCAGCCCGCATCCCTGGCTACTGGCTCCACAAGTCCGGAACTACCATCCCCGTCGGTGCGCCCCCCATGCCCGGCGAGAAGGTCGTCTACTCCCTCCACGGCGGCGGTTACGCCTCCCTCTCCGCCCATCCTTCAGCTCCCCCCGCTGCCATCTCCCGCGGCATCCTCGCGCACTCCGATCACGTCCACCGCGTCTTCTCCATCGAGTACCGCCTCTCCGCAACCCACCCCTTCCCCGCAGCCCTCCTCGACGCTCTCGCCGGCTACCACTACCTCGTCACCACCCTCGGCATCCCCCCCGATGACATCATCGTCGAGGGCGACTCTGCAGGCGGCAACCTCGCCCTCGCGCTCACGCGCTACCTCATTGACCACCGTGGCACAACCTTCCCGGCTCCGCCCGGCGCCCTCCTCCTCCTCTCCCCGTGGACCGACCTCGGCTCCTCGCACTCTGGCGGCTCTGCCATTACCAACGCGCACGCCGACTTTGTCAGCGGCGACACGTCGGCGCTCGTCATCGCATTCCTTGGGCCGCACGGTATCGGCATGGCGAACTTCAACGCATACGTGTCGCCCGGGTCGCGCCACAAAGGGATGCATGCGCAGTTCCACGGGTTCCCGCGCACGTTTATTACGGCGGGCGGAGCAGAGACGTTGTACGACCAGATCAAGACCCTGTGTGTTCACATGGAGCGCGATATGGGTGCAGGACGTGTGCGGTGGTGCGAGGCAAAAGACGGTGTACATGACCACCTGATGTTTGATTGGCATGAGCCAGAGAGGGGCGATACACTCCGGGCTATCGCAGAGTGGATTGCTGAAGAGTGATGTGGTAGTCGCTTACAGCTGGTTCTGGTTGAGTTCCGAATGGTCAGCGGCCGCAGTGTACTGCTTTTATTTATTTCGAGGCTCAGCCAGTATATGAATGAGAAAATGCATCTTTGAAAAAAATGCGACGGGTATCAACGACTAGTACTGCGAAAATATATGTCCGTGGCATACGCAGGCTAAACTACAGATAATGCGAAACCAGAGTGCGGAAAGGATAGTGAAAAATATCAGCTGATGAGGCAGGCAAATAGATAGTCGAATGAATGAATGAAGTCCCTAATCCAAGCGAAAGCGATCGTCCCAAGAATCCATCATATGCGCTGTCGAACAACTTGTGGATGACCATTCGGTGCAAACGTGGGCGAGCTTTCCCCGCTCGATCTCGGCGGCGGAACGAACGACGTCGGACGTGTCGTAGTCAGAGGGGGTGAGGAAGACCAGTCATCTTGTGAACGCTGCTTCTGAGGCTGCGGCGCAGCACCTTGGCCCATGTTGGCACCCTGCGACAGTGATGGGTACGATATACTCTGTGGCACACCAGGCGGCCGGATATTTCGATCAGGAGGTGTTGTTCCACTCATCGCTTGGCGATCGGGATGCGACGAACCTGAAGGACCAATGCGGGGATTGCTGCCGTTGTTATTCGGGTTGCTAAATACCGCCGGAGGACGTCCTGACGACTTCAATCGCATATATGTATCGCATTTTTTCAGGAATTCCTTGGACGGGAGCTCCATACTAGAAGAGAAATATTCTTGGTCACTGAGAATCGGTAGGAACTCCGGCGGGACGATATACAATTCGTCCTGCAGCTCTAGAAGCTCAGTGATCACCCTGATTGACCCTAGACTCTTGTCCCGAACAGCATCTCGGCCCCGTGAATACATTATGCTGGGGCAAATAACTGTCGCCAAGTTTCCTAGATCCATCATGTTTCCAGTCTCCTCGTCCAAGTGTGCAAATGACGCTACCCATTTGAGAAACACGAAGAGGACTTCCATAGTATCCCGATGGCTTTTCGGTAAGAGAAGTGAGATCATGTGCAACAGCCGTTTTCGTTCTTGATCTGACGGAATGCCTGCAGCGAACAGTTTCGGTAAGCAGCATGACGCTCGATATGTCAGGCGACTCACTCTGTGATGCGATGAACAATGAATGTAGCTTAAACGTCATGAGGGGGTCGGGTAGGTCCCGCAGGAATTTTTTCAGCAGTGCCGCGAGCTGCACGGGATTGTCCTGCGAGAGATCCACAGACGAAGGGTCCCGATCGATGGCTTCTGTTAAATCCTTCAGCCGTCTAATGTTACCATTCTTCCGGAATATCCCCTCGATGGACATGTCTGTTTTACCAAAGGTGAAAAGCCACGTAAACCAGATAGGCAAGATTTACACTAACCCATCTGTCTCATTGCGGATACGACATCATCAATAAAACTTGGCACTCTCATCG
>QLPE01000040.1:64129-96353 GCA_003314125.1 Hygrophorus russula | reverse complement strand
TGAGTTTCTTAGCGAAGTAGTATTTGTAGTATTCGATGGGGTGTGCAGACCTTTCATGTTTAGTCGTGCAAAGTGGAATTCAAGGTCGTCGATAGTGGCGAAAAGGACTTCGACGTGCAGTATGAACTTCTCGGCCATCCGGATGGCGTCCAAGTATTGTCCGCTGCTGACTTGCCGCAACATATCAGAGATACATGCCGCGCTTGACTCCTCGAAAGCAGACAGAACACTGGTGTAGGGAGGATCAGTAATGCAAGACCTTGAGAATGTTGCATATTCCTCACGTCCAAATTCGATAAACTTGTTGCTCCATCGCGACTTGTTTTTCTTTCAGCGAAGCTGGCGTCTCCCGTTGCTCTTCTTCGGCATAGAGTTCCTCAGCATTCCCGTCAACGGATAGCACGCTGCCAGGTCTCCGCGAAACGACTTTCACGTTCCAAAACTACGCTTACACTACTTAGATATAAGAAAGTATTTATGTTGCTGCAGACGTACTTTGTTAATCATGTAGCACTCGGGGTGCCAGCATTCATCTCGCATGTTGCGATTGATCTCCACAAATTGCTTTAGGATAGCGCTAGAGCATCCCGCGCACTTGGTTGCGAACCGAGTTGAGTAGTGGAAATGGCAGAACACGTCTCCGTCATGTTCGTAATACGAGTCTTGAGGCCCAAATAAGGTGGAACAAAGAGAGCACGTGAAATGCTCGACGTGGAATTTTTTATCTTTAGTGACGTGAGGACGATGATGACATTGCAAATTTGATGGTACTCACTACACGCCGTGATATAACTGCCTCGAAGAGCCATACCACATTTAGCACAAATGAGGTTTAAACGACGGAAGTAATCTCGTTCGCATAGTGGCTGCTGTTTGCCTTCCGGCCCATCTATGGGGAAGAATTTCGAAGCAACGACATCCCCACAAT
Organism: Hygrophorus russula; assembly: GCA_003314125.1. NCBI lineage: Eukaryota > Fungi > Basidiomycota > Agaricomycetes > Agaricales > Hygrophoraceae > Hygrophorus > Hygrophorus russula. The sequence goes on along the minus strand of QLPE01000040.1, from coordinate 95,425 downwards.
CCTATACATAGGGTTTAGGTTAAGGCATTCGGATCACGAGAGCTAGGTTCGCACCATGCATTTGAAGCAGTTGAGATGGAATACGGTGCCCAATGCACGTACAAATGCCCCCTGCATAGGTTTACCACAAGCGGAACATGTTCTGCGAAGTTGACCGCATCAGATCGGGAAGATCACATAGAAACATGATATCTTATACGAGGGAGAAGTAAAACATATGATTGAGACTTACGAAGTCGGCAGACTTGTTGATGTTGACGCTGCGGTACTTCCTGGCCCGGGTCGAGGGGAATCAGAAAATGAAGAAACGGAATTGGCAGATGAATGCGAAACAACGCTTAGACGAGGATCCTCATCATCAGAATGACCTGCAGATGATACACGGGAAGTTGAGCCGGCGGGAGTATTTGGACGACTACCCGACGACAGAAAAGCGGGTGAAGGCCTCGGAGGAGTCCCAGGATAAGTTGCTCCGCCATGATGTCCATTATGGTTGAGATCCTCGCTGCGAGCATGAGGTTTCAGATCATACGCTGACTGGTTACGATCAGAATATGAGGAGCCATAGGTGGAAGATCTTGTAGGAATATTCGGACGATCCGGAAGACGAGTAGGGCTTGATGGGGGCGCAGAACTAGGTCCTCCCATATCTTGGAGATAAGATTTCTGTTCTCTGTGAAGTCGAGACGAATCTGAGCCTTTGAGTTGTCCAGATGTTCCCGAAGCACCATTCTGTTGATTAGTTGACCATGGTGATGGATCTCGCCCTTTGTCCCGGGAGTTGCTCATTTGATGTCGTGTACTGACGCCGCCAGAGCTGTTCTATACGACGACAAAAAGACGGTGGAGGTCTATGAGATCGCTGAGGAGACTATTAAGCCGAAAGTCAGTGACAGAACGTGACAACAACTGTCACAAGGTGTGTGTGCCTGCCAAGTTCACTCCGCACAACCTCCAGGCGTACGTGGATTCAGCACTTAACGCACGGGTCTATATAAGTGTTTCACACCAACAAGTAACAACCGTTTCGGCCCTTGTATACAGTTAGGGACGTATATAAAGAAAGCATCTAGTGGCTATCACTTTGGGGTGCATCCCCTCCCCGCAAAGTGGAGTATGTACTGTTCCAACTATGTGAACAGAATATTAGATATTCGCTATACGTATCAAGACAATTGTGCAAACTCACCCATCCCACACGGCAGGGGTCGCGTCGTGTGTATATACCGGCATAGTCGTATGTCCCTCATCCATCGACGAAATATATTGACTCCCGGGAAATGAGTGCTGTTCATACGGCAGCTCAGGGACTGTTCCCCAACCCGAGAAGACTGAGGCCATCTGGTCGTAGAACAAATCGTCCATCCCTGCAGGGGAGTCTTCCTGCGCGGTCGGCGGCATATGATCAGACTGATTAGGATCTTGTGGCGCTCCACCACCAACACCGAAGAGAGCCGATTCCCATTCATTGTTGTTCATAGGTAGCAACTCTGGATAACTCTCAAAATGAAATGGCGAATATACCGGTAATCGACCCAATTCGTCACTGTTCGTTGGGAGTGGAAATCTCGATGCACAAGGCTGCGGTACTTGTCCATCCATCAGTGAAGTGGTAAGTGGTATAGAGGCTTCCCTGGATTGTCCATGCCACAGGGCTGTGGCGGTGCGAGTTTCCGGCGTGTGAGGAAATGAGCGATCAGACTGTGGGGTAGCAGTCGACGTCGTGGCATCCGAATCTCTTTCCCGCTTGTTTCTCTGTGGCGCATCGTCTTGAAAGATGTTTCCTGCCGACGCCAGTGTGTACAGGAGGTTGCTAGACAGAAAAATCAGTACCCACCATTCCTGAGTTGAAACAAAATATACCATAATCGGCCGCCCGAATGCCATCTGTGCTCTACGTCGTTAGTGCGATAGTTCGGTATGAATCTTGGTACTACTCGCCGGTCTTCCTGATCTTTCAGCACTTGTATACATTTATTGACGTCCTCTATTCCTTTGCTTTTATCCGAAGCCAAGCCAGCTCTTTGGCCGCCCCAGACATGTAACAGTAGTAGGACCCCAGAAGTGAACACAGCCACCTACATTGTGCTATGTTATTGTCAGGTTAAACTAACATTATAAAACTAACCTGGACGTAAGGCAGCACCAACAGTCCGTGCCGCCTCTGTGTGTCCATGACGTGACAGCAGGAACGGGCAGCATTGGTGCAGATCGCAAGAGAGGGGAAAGATAGCACACTGGGTTTGCGTGGGGACGAGATAAATGGGCGATGGATCAGAATCTGAAGGTAGTAGTAACTGGAATAGAGCGCGGCGGATTGATTCAAGAATATTACATTCTCCCGATTTGGATCCCATCGCACTACATGTCAAGTAGTCAGCGAAGCTCATGGATAAAATAACAATACCTACGATGCTCCGGAACCGAATCCATCCACTGGTTCAACGCAGAATCAAGGTCAGCTACAATCTTTTGCTCGTGGCCCACTAGTTTCGACCTTTTGATGGAATACTGTTACTATCCCCGTGAGTTATACAATAATCACCCGGGTGCAGTAACATCTTACAATAGTACGTAAGGCCGTTCCGAGGATCACATTGAGAGATATGTAAGTGTTGAGAAAAGCAACGAGGGAGGGTTTTCCTGCGGGCTGCTTGAAAGCTTGTTCAGGGTCAGGATGCTCCCAATATTCGTCATCGCATGCAATGGGCAAATCTAAGTCAAAACTGAGGAATACTTCACATTTAGTAGTGGAGGCCCAAGAACACCGACGTACTGTTCATCCTGAAAAACTAAAATTAAATCGCTAATAACAGATAGCTAAACAACACATACATTCATGCAGCATGGACGTCCCAACATGGCACTCATTGATGTGTCAATGCAAATGAGTATCCTGTTGACCGGTGTAAAGTTTACTGGCCTATTGGTCAACGAAAAACTTACCAGAATGCTCGTTTCCATAATTCAGACTCCACGGTTGGCCTCGAACCAGGGGGTCTACGTCGATGAGCACCGGTATCTTGCGCCATGCGAATGCCGATGCCAACCAGTGTCCAACACGACAGCGGGACAGAAGAGCCTTGCAGAAATATAATCGCCAACTATCAAAATATGAGAAATAATGACAGGCTGTAGCTTGGATTATGCGGCTCACGCAATAGAACTGTAACTCGTAGAGAGAGGTTGGGTCTAGCAATGACCTGCTGACCACTTGAACTTGCTCGAACCACTTCCAACCTGATGAACGTAGTTTTTCTCTTCCCTCCAAACCCTCCAGGAAGACGCGTGGATCGTTTGAAAAGCGCGAGCCAATAGCACAGACCGTCAATACTGTAGCTCCAAACATTTTGTGCGACAGATGTAAACCTTGTTCGATAGATCTCTCGAACGTAGGGCGGTGCAAAAATTGTAGGTAAGGATTGTAATTTTTAAAGTATAGATCGACAAGTGCGATCCGTAAGTCGTCTTCAGGGAATCTGTAGCTTGATTCTGGTCGTTCCATGGCTTGGCGTTCCCACTGTAGCAAGTAATGTGAGCATAAGGTTAACAGAAGTGACAAATCGTTCAACTGACAGGGTGGGTGTCCCAGCTTTGCACTTGCGTTGCGAGTCCCCGGAGTTCCGGAGTTTCCTTACCAGCATATGCGTTTTTGAAATCCAATGCTGTCTGGAGCAACATGTAGCTGCTGGATGGCCCGAAAAAACGCCCTTTGACATTGCCGACGTTAAGGTTCTTGAAGTTTTCATCGATATTATCAAGACCGTCTTCAACATGAGTATGTGACCTGCCAATTAGACTAGATGAGGGTGATTGGGTTGACATAGAAATAACACCGGGGGATGGTTTCTCGTTGGTAAGGGAAGAGCTGCCGGCGGTTGCAGACGTATCAAGCATCAAACTACCTTGCTCAGCGTCATTGCCCATTTCACGCGCGAGTTCCGCATCAGATATGAACTAGCGCCTTCCCTGTAAGTAATAGTCTTAGCATACAGTAGCTTTGCACATACTCTTTGCAACACTTCCTCCATTTTTACCAGGCGGCTCTCGAGTCCTTCGACATATCTTTGGTTTACGGCTTATCAACAAGGCGTTAAAACAGATACAAGATATGACCTACGCTCTTGAAGGCATTCGTTTCTATGGGAGTCATCTTTAAAATCACATCATGCAATAGAACGATGAGAGTGTCACCTTTGCAGCTGCGACGTATGTGCAATCGAATGAACCCGCTATGCAATTGGAGCATCGTTTATCAGGCATGCGCGAGCCATCACCTATTATACGTTAAGACGCATGGTAGATAATATTCCAGCAACAGCTTACAGCCAACTGTGAATGATTGTTATTATAGCGACATGGTTTGAGACAGATATGAATTTACTTTTCTTGCGCTTGCAAATGTCGCAAGCACGTTGAAGTTTCCTCTTCTTCTTAAGCTCTACCGGTCTCCCCTCTTCATCTTCATCAGCTGAGGACATCACCCTGGTGTGGGGAAGTCGTAATTTGCAATTTCCGGATCAGGAATACGAAAATAAGAAAATAAACAAATATTATTAACCGGGACCTCTACGCTGAACCAGTCAAAAGTGACATGAAGCGGAGTCTCACGGACAGAAGGAGATCAATAGATTACGTAAAAAGTGAATAATAGCGAACGAAATCAAAATAAGTGTTCTTTATTTGAACGCGATATATGGAATGTTCACCAGGGGAACACGGGGAGTAGAACTACTATAGAAGTGCTTAGGAGAGGTAATGGGAAGCAGCGGCGAGAGGGAACGGCGGCAGTAGGGGGGGTAGAGATATGTGTGGTTTGCTGTGGTTCAATAATACGAACGAGAAAGAAATGTATTGAACGGTTTGAAGGGCTTTGATGGGCCTTACTATATAACGTTACGGTCTGCGGATTTGTGTCACTTTCCAACAACATCAACTCAGGCCAAAGTATTTAATATCGTTCATTATCCGTGACTCGCTTCATGTCACTTGACTGGGGCTGAACAGTGAGCAGCAGTAGTTACTGGATGACTGGGTGACTTCCCGTGGAGTCTGTCAGAATCGTCTTCAGACTGGGCGCTCCGAGATGCCGAAATTGAGGAACAAGAGTTGATGGCAGATTTAAGCTGTCATCGAAACGTCAACTTTAGATCATATTCTGGAGGGGGGGGTACCCTTCCCCCTTCCAGATGGCCGAACTCGAGTTCAGACCACTTTCAGATCGTTTTCATCGCCAGCGACGACCCGAAATGGCCTCGCTTCCCGATTTCTCCAAGTTACGAGGCCGCTTTGGGATCATCATGGATCAACTAGTAGTAGGACGTGGTGATAAAGGTTCGATTGCTCTGGTTACCATGCAAATACTTCCAGGAAATAACTTTGTGAGGATCATCGATGATGGGTCAGGCATCAAGACTCTTGTGCGCCGTGATATATCAGTAGACAGATCTTGTTCATCATCCTCAATATCATCCTCAGACTCTTCAATGAGAAGTATATGTTGCAGAGACGAGTCGGACATGGTATTTGTGGAGTCGCAGTAGACCAGCCAGTCAACAGAATAAATTTTGAATTTTCGTACTTGGATTATGCAGCGGTTCAGTAGATCCGAACGCACAGACTTCAGATTACCCAAAACTCCGCCGGAGATAAGTCTGAAGTCTGAGTTTACAGACTTTGCGGGAAGTCATCCACTAGCACATATTTAACTACTTCAGGGGTCGGTGCCCGAGATTCTGCTCCGTTCCATTCCGCTAGTTTTAAAGCTGGCGGCTTGTCGACACGCGTCGCTTAGGCATACATGCCGACTCGGAAGATTGGCAGTACCAGGTGGGACATAAAGTCCCACCAAAACGACACAAGACTACTCTATCATGTACGACCGGGGCTTCCCTGACGTTTACCGGTATCACCGTCCGTACCGCATCTTTTGGTTCATCCTAGGAGGTGCAGCAGCAACATTGTGGATAAAGTACAAAGAAGCATGTGTTTATGATCACCAGTGGGGTCATTGCGTTCGCGTCCCCGTACGGCCCCCACCATTCCTACAAGCACCCACAGAATTCCCCTTGAATACTAGCGCTGCGCCTGCGGACAAGCAACCTCAGTTCCCAAGGAGTCCTCAGCCCTGGGTTTTCGGCAATCAGCAAGCCCAAGCTCAACAGTGGGAGGAAGACAAGGCGCGCATGTTGGCTTTAAGTAGACATGCCGGGGATATTGTGCGTAGTTTGAACTTTTCATTACTCCCCTCTAATACCGTTTTTGTAGATGACAGACTTGTCGGAAGCAGCCGTTGATTCGATCCTTTCTACCGTCAATTCCTTTAAAGCTGTATGCACCATTGATCCCCTACCCGTTATCGACCTTACATATTCTCAGAAACTTACTGAGCACCGTGCCCAGCGGGAACGGCAAAAACAGCTCGACAAAGAACTTGAGGTCCGGAGAGGGAAGACTATAATATAATATTATGTTAATCAGTTGTTGTCCGGAACTTTCTTACCTATCTCTTACTAAAGCACGCCTCTACCCCATTCATCAAAGTAAATCGTATATTAGACGTTAGCATGGACAATCCAAGACATCCCGCATTTAAAAATGATTTCATGATCAAACGTTCTCATTCCCGGAAGAGCTCGCAACCGCTACCGGGTTAATACCGTTACGTTTCCTCGTCACGTAAGAAGGCGCTCGTGGGTCTATTTTCCCTTGCTCTTCCGCTGTATACAGACACGGTCGTTAGTACTTCGCGTGCAGAAAATAAGGGGACAACTACTTACGGGATTTGCTCCAAAAATAGATAATTAAACCCAGGATGACGACAGAAAATGAAACAAAGTATAGCCAAAATGGCGAGTAGTGCTGTCATTAGATTTTATTCGACATTGCCCCTGCCTTGATACACGAAGGGTACGCACGTAGAGGAACAATCCTGAAGGCACGTTCAGATGCGCAAGGCGAATATAGGCAAATGAATTACGCACCGAATAAGAGGCCGTAAAAGTCACTCGACAGGAGACTGAGGTTATAGTATGCTGATGAAGCAATTCGGTACAAGATAGGAGCGACGGTATACAAGATAAACATCGCTGTTGGAGCGCGCTGTGAATAGTAGCGAGGGCGGTGAAGAGTAAAGAACCTACCAGCAGTGTACGCCACCAGTATACCAACTATCAAAAACGGTGAGTACAATACACCCCTCATCCAACAAAAACAAATTGCACTGACTTGTAGCGCCATTCCAAGATGCGGTTGTCATCAAATGATGCTCCAAACCGGCCGCTTGAATTCCGTTGATCAGAACTCCCCACATACCAAGCTGACCTACCACCTGTCACAAAACGATGTCGATCAGCGGATACGCAGAAAAGGTGCCAGAAGACGAATTGACTTCGTAAAGTGGCGATCTCCTAACAAAGAACTCTTCCGTTGCATTGGCTATGTTCCCAGAGTCGTAAGAAAAGTGGATGAAGATCGGGAGAAAAATACGTACTGAAGCCATACAAGGTAGCGCCAACGATCATGAACACGTCTCCCTTACCCTTATCCAAGGCGTGGTAATTTTTACTCGTAAGAAAGTCGGAACTGACGAGCATTCCCAGCCCACCGACACAGATCAACACTCCCTGGCCGACGTAAATGTTGAGAAATACCATTTTCCAACGACAGACTGACCAGTATTTGTGTCCAATGGTATCTAGTCCGCATGTATATGTACGAAAAGAAGAGACACACCGGAATCGCCCACCTGTGATAGTAAATACATGATGACCTCATCTTTGAGACGCTGAACTAGCCGACTTACGCATCGAGGAGCATACAGGACAAGAGATCCGTGTATTGGTACGCCTACGGACAGTTTAAGCAGTTTAAAAACTGGACTTAAGCAATCATACCTTTACTACGAGAAAGTTTCCCTCGACGTCACAAGCTGCCAGTATGAAATCTGTGCATCAATATAAAATGTATCAGGGTGTAACTCGATTAGAGAACAATATACACCAACATTTCCAGCCGTCTCTTATAACCATCTGGCCCCATCCCTTCATTCCGTCTAGATAGTATATAACTCAGTCCACTACACATGGTGCTGCAACGAGGTGCACGCACATTGATACATGGTGTAAGGTGTATAAATGACGAATAAAGAGAAATACCTTCATGCAAAAGAATGGTAGTCAACACATGCTGTCCTCGACCGATCGATACTCACAAGAAAAACGTCTGTGTGGTAGGTAACGCCCAATTGCGATTAACTAGCTCGGTCGTTGTGACATTTGTGCAAGTAATACACAACGAAACAACTTGTCCGGCGAATAATGACAACACAAAACGCCGTGTCCAGATACTCTTGAACCGACGTATGACGCTGCTCGAAAAGGCCTCAAAGGAGGTATATTCGATCGGAGGCCGTGCTGGCACAGTGACCCCTCGAATTGATTCGGATTGCGGTTCGTCGAATGATTTTTTCGTATCTTCGTCAATGGAGGCGGACATGGTTCAAGCACAGGATACTTTAGCCGGGGTGTCTGCCAGTTAAACCAAGTACCCCCTCGAACTAACCTAAACCGCTACCTACAGGAACAGGGGGGGATGAAAGCATGTGAGAGAAGAAGCATGGGTACCCATGATTCCGTTGATGACATAAGATATTTCCGTTTTCTGATGTGCACGTGGCTGATGTGACGGCAATCGCCAGGATTCATGGAGCTTGTTTCTCCCATCTTATCTTGCTATCAGCATGATCCAAGACATAGCACTCGTCATGAGAAAATAACGAGGGTCTAATCCACTCGAGTGTGGGGCTTCCAGTTATTGAAGCCGACGTCAATCCTGCATATTAGCGTTGACATTATCGGCTGTAGAGTCGGATGTGTTCGTGACGACCAGTCTAAATTCGTCAACCCCTATTCGGCACAGACTTATATGGCCTGGAGTTTTCTATCCGTACCTGTAGAACTAAGTCAACAAAAGGGGCCTGAAAGGGCTGGACTAAGATGGATAATGGGGAACTACCCTACACCCACGATTAGGAACCACAATGATTCTGAAGGCTATGTAACACAACATGCCATGGTGTTTAGCTTCTTAGCGTAACGCTGTGATCTTCTTTTGGTCCAATCATCCGCCTAATAGCGTGAATGTGATTCAAGACCATCCAAACGACAATAATCACAAAGTCGAAAGGGAAGCGTAATGGCAGGTCCGCCTCAAGGGACAAAGTTATTTGTGTGCACAAGTGGAGTTGTAGTACGCTGGGCTACAATCAGAAGATTTACATGCCTGTGCACTAGTTGGCCGCGACAGAGGTAAGCATATGTTCGCCTTTCCGGTAGTTAGGGTGCGAATGCGGGCGGTGACCCCAACGTTCCAGGGTTTGAGTCAATTGATATTGCTGTAGAGAAGTTGTGGCGGACCACCGTGACTGAGCCTGCTGCATGGGTCCGTAGATCTTTGCGATTAAACGTTAAACGGTAAATTTGTTAACCACGTCAAGACTTACTCACCCTGCCCTGCGGTCGACAGCATGTTAACGAACAGCAAACGGCCGTCGAGTCTTCTGTTGACTAAATCTGACTGCCTCGTTGCCAAATGGTAAGCCTCGAGGACCGCACCGTGCTAAACACGTCTTACAACAGTTCCTCAGCTACTCTCATGGACAATTCGGTTTTAAGTGACGAATCTGACTACGATGTCATCTCAAACTCCGGCCAGAGATCTCTTGAATCCAGCGTAACAGATTTAGGACACAGATCAGAAGTATACGAACCCCCACTTTTACAAGCAGCTCGAGATCGATTCGAAACTGCGAAGTTCAGCGCGGACGACATTCAGTCATATGTTCACAAAGCACTCGATTGCCCTGGTTTTAGAGGGAGGCAGGGCGCTATTGTGCCGGAGTACGGCACGACGGTTCGGATCTACGTTGACGGCACATTCGACGCGTTTAATGCGGGGTGAGTTTTAACAACCAGCTTGAGGCAGGGTTACCAATAGTTCATTCCAAAGACATGCACTCCAATTACGCCAAGCAAAGCTATCTTTTCCATCGGTACATCTTATGGTCGGGGTGTTTTCGGACGATTTATGTCGTCTCCACGATTCACCAGTTACATTCCCCCATGTAGAAAGGTGTGAAGTTGTGAGGCATTGTCGCTGGGTCGATGAGGTCATTCCCGACGCCCCTTGGGCAGTGGACGATCAACTTGTACTTCACCGAAGGATCAACTGCATCGCCCTCGACGAAGGCACCTCGGTAAATCCAGAATGTGATAAAGTCAGGCTGAAGGGATATGACAATATGAAGATACTTGGTATGAATCATATGCTGTCGAATTGTCGTGCATACTAACGAGAAGGAAACGAGAAGGAAAGGTGATCCCCACTCGGAAAACGACTGGATTAACAGTATCAAGAGGGTCACCTCCTCCAGTACCGCCTGTCCCGCCGTTGACCCCGATCCCGACGGCGAGGTTATTACCAACGGTCCCGACTGCAACGGTACCTGGGGAGCCAACAGATCGCGCTATGGACACTTATGGAATAGGGATTTAGGTATGGTTTATATAGGAGTCTTTTGTACATAGTCCAAAATTACACCATCCGATTGCCACGTTTATCCATGTGCTCGGACACCGACTCCAGCGGCCAAGTTTATTTGGTTATGTTTATCTTTGCCCGTTCAGACAAGCACCGTCTTAATTCCAAGCTATATGTTGCTTGATAGAAATTGGTAGACTGCTAGCGTACGTAGCAGTCTACCAAACCTATCAAGCAACATATAGCTTGGAATTAAATTGTGAGTATCAAGTCATACTAATCGCGATGGTCATTCCGAAATCCTTGTGCGAAAAAAAAGGACAAACCGGGACCTTATCCGTGATCGACGATCGGTACTGGTATCCGTTTAGCCATGGTTACCCCCTTTACGGTGTCGAGGTCGATATAAAGTCGCTTGAATGCTTCAGGTAGCATCCCAGTACAGCACAAATGTCTGAACCTCGTTTCCCTGTCGAACTTATCGAAATCATAATACTGGAAGCCTGGTCCTTACCACTCTCTGTAGACGAGCGCATCACTTTGATGACCTCTTCCCTTCTGGTTAATACAACTTGGAAAGCCATATTCACTCGAATCTCAGCTAAAGATATGCATATACCATGCTCGTCTTACGGGGACCAATACTTTCGTATTCTTCGCGGAGATTCGCCAATCTACGACGAACCTACCAAGGTTCTCTTTGGTCTCTGTGACTCTTTAACTTTCCACCTTCATAATGGGCCGATGCCCGCTCTACCACCCACCGATAGTCGTCACATGGGTCAAACTCTATCCACATTACTATATACCATCTCCGCGCTCTCCTATCTTCCCAATCTACGACATGTGTCCATCGATTTCCTCAACTGGGACTATGATGACCTTTTTGATCACTATCGGCTCTTATCCTTCCCGGACCAAGTGACTAAGCTGGCACTTACATTCGTTTTTGACGAGCATACGTCACCGCTACGCGACGCTTGGAAGCTGATTCATATTGACCAGAAGGCTTTACCGTGGTCAATGCCGTCCATCCGTCATTTGCATGTCTCGGGCGCTGCAGAACACTTCGTGGTTGACCTTGCTTCGGTTTGTCCCAATGTTGAGACTTGCACCGCCAGACCGCCCTTAAGGCTACAGAGGTCGGATACGGAAGGTGTTAGGACGTTGAGTTGATATTGAGCAATTCGACGCGTTGTACATCGGGAAGGGAAAGCTTGCAGAGGCCACAAGATTTTTGTCTGGTTCATTACTTTGACGTCTATCTTTATCACCGTTCTCATGTTTTATTTCTGACATATTTATTTGTATAAATGTTAACGGCCATGGCGTAGAACAAGTATAGGGTGGTGAGTAAAGTATTGTGATTAGCTTATGAATTGTAAGTATCGCAATACCTTTATTACTCATGATAGTATTGTTAAGCCATCGTCTGTACTCTTCCATCACGTTTTTTCTGGTGCACACCCATATGCCTCGTAAGTTGATCTGGCCTAGCAAACGATTTCCCGCACTCAGGTTCGCTGCATGAATACGGACGTACCCCTGTGTGCGTTCGTAACTAAATAAAAGGCAACAGGTTTGCAAAAACTTCAGTGGGGCAAAAGATAAATACTAACGTGCTTAGACAAGTTTGACGACTCTGCAAATGCTCTAACAAAATATGATAAACACGATGTGTAGGAAATGGGACCAAAGAACTTTACTTTTCACAGTAGGTGCACTTGAACGGCTTGTGTCCGTTGTGCGTGCGCTTGTGAATAGTGAGTGCGCCGGTAATAGCAAATGTTTTCCCACATCCTGGGAAATCACACAGGTACGGCTCTGATGAATAATGGTCAGAGCCTAGGTTTGAAGACATCTAGGCGAAAAAAAAAAAACGGACTTTCTTGGGTGTGCCGACGCATATGCTGTTGTAGAGTTGCAGCCTCAGAGAAATTCTGACTGCATATCTTGCACTGAAACGGTCGATGACCCGTATGTGTCTACCACGAACAGTCAGAACGCACGACACGAATAATAGGGGAGGTACCGAACCTGTAAGTGCCTGCAAATCTTCTGCTTGCTTGCAAAACCATGATCTCCATGCCGGGTACACCCTTCCCACAAGCAAACATAGTGTGCCTTGCCAGCGCCGATATGCACGTCAGTGATATGTGCCGTTAACTCGTCACAGGAAGCGAATGTCATTTCGCAAGACTTCCAACGGCAAACATGCGTACCCGAGCATTCGTGCAGCGGTGGAGTAGAAGCGGAATGGTCTAACACGGAGTGTGATGGGGATCCTGGCGGGTGAGACGGCGTACTTGGGGTCAGAAAAATATTATTCTGAGGAGAGTAAGGTCGCTTTGGGGAAGCCAGGCCATTTTGGAGCCCAAGGTGATCCTGGAATAAATGATTAGCGAGTATACCTAATGCCGCATCAGGTTGGACCTCCGAAAACTGGCTTGGAATAGAATTTGGTGCTGGGTAAGCATTGCAATCGGCCCAGAGACACGAAAGCGACTTTTGGGAGTCATCCACTAGGCCGTCTCGAACCTGGAAGGCATCATTGGGAATTGAACCAGTCGTAATGGCTGGAGTGGTGAGGTGTAGGTGTTGGTGGTTGACATGCTCAACTAGGTCGTTGAGACTAGAAAACGTTGCATGACAATCCCCCCATTTGCAACCCAGGACAAGAGGCTGCGTGTTAGGGGGTTGTGTGGGATCATGGAGGAAGGACTGATCTTGTTGGACTGACGGGCCTGCCGAGGGGAACCCTGAAGAGAAGCCAGGAGTCGAAACACCCGATGAGGGTAAAAAATCCGAATTTTCTATTTGAGATAAAGTTGATTGATCGATTCCTTGGTTAGACCCTTTCTCTCCGCATGCGCAGAGGAGAGCTTCCAAAGATGAATATATCGATGAATCCCATGAGAAGTTACTGTTGATAGAGTCCCCTGGATATGCCTTAGGCTCCGAAAAATATGAGTGATAATCTGTGCAACAACGAAGCTGATATTTTTCGCGTAAGGACCATATCCCAAAATGTACAATGTACAAAGAGACGTACGAAGTCTTCCAACCCAGTGCAATCCGCACAATCCGCAACACCGTCGCAGACAATATCACAACGCTCTTGGCCAGGCGCGTGGCAGTTCATTTGATCATGAACTGAGTCGTGGCATGCAATCACAACACATTGATCCGTGCATTGGGCGGTCATCTCGGCCGCTGTGCAAGATGGTTCCGTACAATCAGAGACGCACTCTGCACATGCCGGAGAATTACGCCTAACTACAGGCTCTGCCATTGTCATGCAATGCATTGGTAAGGAGGTGTTGATGAAGGCTCGGCCAAAGGTGTTGCTCGACCTAAGGTCTGACAATTGATGGTATACAAACGATGCAGTATCCTTACTCGACGAGGCAGAGTACGGAAGTCCAGTACTTGTAGCTGTCTTGCCAGAGGATGACAGACTTGGCGCCCCTACTTTTGCGGCTGAATTTCGCATGACTGTGGTGGTCCCCATACTATTGTTACGTAAGCAGTTACACTTCTCCGTATCCAAATGCTTGGTTCAGGTACTTGAAGAAGTCCAACCCAATCGTCGTAGGTCGCGTTTACAATCTTCAGTCTCCTTCTGAACTCTAGTCCAATCCTCAACAACTTGTGCAAATCCTCCACCGTCAACTAGTCCCAATAATCTTTGATACTCTTCTAGCTGTCGATCAATGACCTTTTCTTCTTCTAACAGTCGAGCTTCGTCTTTTTGCAGCTTGTAATGTGCAGTTGTCAGCGCCTTCACCATTGTGGCGTCAGCGTTGGTCTGCGACTTTTGGCCATAAATAAATCGGTGGGCTCTGGCTCGGATCACAGAAAGTTTGACTAGAGATGTTTCGATGACAGCTGCAAAGAGATCAACAGAAGCGGAATGTTTGCCGTTAAGGACCAGAGGGAACGTCGACAAAGCATTCGTTAGATCTTCCTGGAGTACGGGATGGATCTAATATCATGTTAGTGTGTAGGCATGATATGCTGTACTAAGCGCTACTTCGTTTATTTCGTTCGCCAGCTGCTTTATTCGATCGTAACGGGCCTCTAGATCTCTTTGATCTAAATTATTTTGCTCCAAGCGTGATTGGATTCCTTCGGGAAGACTCCATGCCTTTTCTATGCGTTCTTCCTCAGTAGGATCTTTACGGTCGTGAGTGCCAAAAAATGCACCATCAAGAAATGACACACGAGTTTCGTCATAGAAAAACTCTGCAATTGAGAGAATATTTAGCTTCAGTTCCTCATCTAAGGATTTCAGTATAGATGCACTGAGCTAGAGACGGGTAAGTTATATTGATTTTGTGCCGGAGAATGATCACTTGCGTGTGGCGTGCAGTCGCCGAATCTCTGCAAATCACTTTTAGTCAATGAACCGGGAAGAAAGTCCATCATGCGGGCTTCCTGCAGGCCTGACGGTTGAACACCAGATTCATTCGGTTCTGGCGAGAGCCCTGTTCCCAAACTAAGCAGATGCGCTACATCCTTTTAGTCTTGAGCATAATGAACACTGAGGTCTGTCGAACGCTTACCCGCTCATCTTGCGACTGACGCTTTAGGCTGGTCCGCCGAAGACCATCAAGGAAAATTTTTGTCCGAAGATCCTGCGTCATCTATTTAAGAATGATATAGTCATCAAGAAAATGACGGTAAAATTCACCTGTGTTTCTTCAAGGTAGCTTCGAGATGGGTTCATGTCGGTTGCTATCACCATAAATAATGATGCTATTGGATTCACCCCTGGGGCCTGTAGAACTCCCACCAACGCCACGTGCAGCCTTTGAGACCAATGTTGTCGCGTGAAGCAGACCGTATCACGTCCGCTCAGCAAACTCTCGATAGTAAGCTTCACGGAAGACCGCTCACAGCAACATACTAAAAAATTTATACTTGGCTCCTAAAGTTCTGTATGATATATCACAGCTACTCAACACTCAGCTGGACAAAGAGTGTCTTGCAACCTGTGTTGGCATGATCGAAAGCGGCGCTAACCCTGAGGCGCTGGCGGTGAGTTATTTTATTACCACATGACAGTCTCCCATGCTGAGTACGTTGCAGGCTGTGGTTCAGGAACTCAGGAGAGAGAGTTTGGCAGTTAATCAGAAATCTGGTCGGTGATGTTTCTCACTGTGGGCAACTGATCAGCCCTTTTACCACCGGCCGATAGAGACATGAATATAAATTATTATTCTCGAAACGGTGCTCAGCTTTAGACAGATTTTGCCTTGTAAAATTTATAGTAGAGTTGTTCTCGCTGCGCCGAGTTGTGGCTGAGACTTTGCCTCGAGTCCCGGCACCTTGACCGAGCGTGACCACTGCTGCCCACGACACTCAAAGACATTGACCTCGTCGTCGTCCTCGACGTCTACTGCTACGAAAGGTGTTGGCAATTAGCCGCCCTTCTCGAACCCTATAAGCCGCACAGCCACCGGTGCAGGTCATCTAATCATTTCACGTTCATCTAACACTCTACGGGCGCTCACAAATGCAACCATCAGAATATGAGATTAAACGGGAGGTCGAAGCTCTGCGCGATATCAGGAGAAGGTCATCCTCACAAGGCGGTCCTGGCGCACTTTTCCTGGATCCTGATCTACCTCATCAGTCTTCATCAGTCTCACCTCCAGTGGGTTACTGGACGGCAGGAACAACGCCTGCTCTGACAGACGGAGATTCGAGCAGCGGCTCCCACGAAGATGACCTAAGCGCAGAGAGCAATCCAAACAACCCGGCAGATGATCCTTTCCACCTTTTCTGGGTCCCAGCCAGCTTGCACCCGGAGATAGCTCCTGCGGAATTCAGAGCCTTCCTCAAAGAACATGCTCGTGCTCCACCCGCGGATGGCACCGTCACCCCAGAAAGATCAAACTCTACAGCATCCTTGGCTTCGACAAGTCTTGGACGGAAAAGGTCAATGCTTAGCAGGCAGTATAAGCCTTCGGAACATGACGGAGTCGAAGATGAAGACAAGATAGTCCCCTTGCGACGGAACCGAAGTGTCTATGCCAACACAGGGCCACAGCTCACCTTCAATGACTTGCAGAAGCTAGAGGAGCTCGCCGAAGAGGCCTCAGAGAGTGATGACCCGTCCAAGTTGAGGAATATTCTCAGGAGGAGCCTTAGTCTCAACATGTCGCCTTCCGGTGCGTCTCGTGTCTCATTTCTGCGCAATCACACTCTATCTCACATCGTAAATAACATACGACAGTCATTGATCAGATGGACGATATGCCGGACATGGGAGACGAAGCGGACGCTCCGATTATTGTCCCTCCACCTGGCCAAATCCTGCGTCGTACAGCTCGCACGAAAATCCGAAAACCCGGGCTTCCAGGTGACGGTGGCGGGCATCGTTTTGGAGCGTCGACGAGGCGTGGCAGTAAACGGTCAAATAGTTTCGGAGAGGCACAAATCGGTTCTGTCGCCGACCCAAAACGTAATTCGAGTGATGTATCGTCCAGTGATCATGGGGACTCGGTTGATTCTACCCATCGGCGGAGGACGTTCTCCAATGAGAGTATGAACAACGTTCTAAACCAAACAAGGCCGGAGTCGTTCAGCGAGGAAGCCTCGATTTATGACTCCTACGTGAGAGAAGACGAATCAGAAGAAGATATACTTCCCCCCGTCCTTGTTATGCCCCCCTTGCCTACACCCATAACCCCTGCCGTGGCATCACTACCACCTGAACCTCTAGCACAAGAGTCCCCAGTTCTGCATCATCCACAACCGAAACGCCTACTAGTTCCTCCGTCCACGCCTGATTCCCATCCTATTCGCACACCCTCACCCGAAGATAGTCCTCCTTCACGCCCACCTCCTTCTCCCATCCACGAAGTCCCTTCTTTCCTCAACACCCCTCCGAGTCCTGCAATCCATCAACGGAAGGACAAGGGTGGAAAGGGTCTCTTTGGAAAGTGGGGTGGGAAGAGCAGTAAAGATAAGGAACGAGAGAATCGGGAACGGGAAAAGGCTGAAAAAGAAAAAGAGAGCGGATTCTTTGGGTCATTATTTGGTAGTAAGAAAAAACAGGACGATCAGTCCCCAACTCTCGTTCACGGCGGAACATCTGGCCGTGAAGCGGCTCAGGCATTGCTTGGGGCATCAAAGTCGTCTAAGTCGTACGTCCCGCCGCCTTCGCCCCAATTTACTGGTGTTGGGAATTCGTACGCAAGATATCCCATCCATGTCGAACGTGCGATATACAGGTTAAGCCATATTAAGTTGGCCAATCCGCGACGACCACTCTATGAACAGGTTCTGATCAGTAATCTTATGTTCTGGTACCTCGGTGTCATTAACAAAGCACAAAACCCCGGGTCGCCGCCGTCAGGACAAGCTACGGCCACGAACACTGAAAAGGAGCAAAAGGAAAGGGAGCAAAAAGAGAAAGAGGATCGGCAAAAGGCTGAGAGGGAGAGGCTGGAGAGGGAGAGGGAGATGGAGAGGGAGAGGGAAATGGAACAGAAGAAGAAGGATCCTCCCCGGCGGGGACCTCTAACCAAACCACCCCTAGCTGGGAACTTAAGCAGTGGCCGGAGAGCTGAGATGCCCGTAAGGGGGCCGCAATACGAGATGCAACATCGTGTCATGGAGCAAGAGTATGGTGCGTTCAACGGTCAGGCTCATCAGGGACAAGGTTCAGCACACATGGTACGAGTGCCGTCTGCCTCTGGGGGTGGTGTTGGTCAGCCCTCGCGTCCACCGTCAGTACCTTCCGGCTATAACCAAGGTCCTAAAGCCCAGCCAATGCAGCTACAAATCTCTGATAACTTTTATTACAATGGGACCGACATGCCTCAACGAGGTTCACCGCCTTCCCCGAAATTACCTCCTGGTGCAATGCCTCCCGTTCCCGTTGACCAACCACAATCACAGTGGCTTTCTTCCTCGCAGTCTCGAATGTCTTTGTCTCCACCAACGCCTCCAACATCTCCCGGCAATGGACCAAGCTTAGTCTATCGGTCGCGATCTCCACCTCCAAATCCTCAAATGCCGAGGGGTTACGGACCTCCCCCTGAACATCAGACGAGTGGCGGCGGTGGTGGTAGAGTTGCGGGACGTTCTCTGTCTGCAACTGCGCCCCCACCAGTGGCCAACGGGAAGGGGAAACTACGCAAGGGGGTTAGTGCGCACGCCGCTTTGCCCAATGGCGGGAGACCACAAGTGACTAGAGAAGAAGAAGATCTTCCGTTGGCTATGTGGCAACAACAACGACGAAAATGACGTGTACAGTGGCCCAGGTCATGATCTGTTTGTCACCAACACGGACGTCCACTCCGCCTTCCGCAAGGTCATGTTTGGCACTTAGATCGTGGTGGATTAATTTTTTCCGGATTGGATTTCTTTGCTACTCCCACCATTTCTTTATCACGGCCACACCACAAGTAACAATATGGCCGTCCGCACCCTCTCTTTGCTAATGTTACCGATTTTCCATGCTTGATTCATCCCCGCCAGGGACTTTTTTTAATTGTTATGATACACTCGGACTAAACTTCATACTACAATACCTGTTCATCTCCTTTGCCATTCTGTTCTTGTATCCCCGCATTGCATATCTAGCGGACTGGCGAGGGCTAGAGTTCCGCACCAAGATCACGGAACTCCAAAATTTGTAAAACGACCCGATTGTAAGTAAGCCTAGAAAATCATAAGCGTCTTAGAGCTAGCTTTTAAGTTAACATTTCAAACGCACACGATCTGTTGCATCATGCTCAGCGGAGAACCACAACCAGAACCACGGCCGCAAGACAACGTCACTCCTCTCAATTACAGGGAACAATTTCAAGTACGCGGGATATTCTAACCATTTTTTCAGCAAGTTGATGAACCCTTATTCCGTACGCTCATGATCAAGGGACGGCATGTAGCTTCACAATTCATCGAGTTCGTACTTCTTTCTTTGGGAGAACAACCGAGTAACGTTTGCGTCAATCGCTAGTCCTTGTGCCGCTGCTTCGAAAGCTTCGATGGATTGTCTTAATCGCAACGATTACGACCGAGACAGATGTATGGAGTTCTTCCAAGCCTACAGGGATTGCAAAAATACATGGGTACGTACGCTTTTCACACACGCCTATGTTTTTGAACTTATGTTCATTATAAGGTGGAGCAACGTAAAGCAGACCGTCGGGCTGGTCGACCTACAACATGAAGCCGTAGGCAGAACAGAAGGATAATCAATTTAGGTTGCTCGTTTCGATTCGTTCGACCAGTTCTTCAAACTTTACAAGGTTAATCAGTCGCCAAAGACTGGTATTACTGATATTGGTGAGAACGATAAGAAGATAAGAATATGAGCGCGAGTAAGAGCTCGATGACCAATTATGCGAAAGTATGGTACCCGAACGAAGCAACAACGAAGGAGGATACACAGGATATCCCTATCCTTTCAAGCTCGGGTGCCAACTCAGTGGGCCAAATCCCCTGGGGCCTAATGCCTGATCAATCACATGCATCATAGCGAGGACCTTCTCGTCCTCCCACCCCTTTCCGACAACTTGCACTGCGACAGGCATATCTTTCATGGCTTCCGGATTGTATGCTGGGTTTTTACCGCGGTATATTGCACCTTCAAGAATCGGGGAGCCCAGACCGGGTCCTTTGGTCCATTCATCCGTGAGTTGGTCTTTGATCGGATCAACACGCGTGACGGGGACGCATCCTACAGGACTGTCGACCTGTCCTCGAGATTGATTAAAGCGAGACTATGACAAGCTAGGTTAGATCGACTCACGACGTTGTAAAGGATAGTGGCAGCAGCAAGTGGAGACAGATTCGCACATCCGCTATCGAAGATCGGTCTAAGTGAAAATTAATGGATGATAGACAAAAATTGCTTGCCCGTGATGCAGAGCTGGGAGGGCCTGTACAGGCGCAATAATGCCGTCAAATTTGTACTTTGCCCACACCTGCAAAAGATAGTCAGGGTCTTCCAATAAAAGTGAAAGTAGGTAATACATACATGTTCATACCAGAATTGCGTAAACTTGTCCCGTTGGTGAGCAAGTTCCATGACCTCGCGGAAGGATTTAACTCTTGACATTCGCATAGTCGTGCCGAAGATTTTGTCGGAGAAGAACGATTCGGCGACCCATGCAACAAACCTACGCAGGAACCCTACATAGTCGGAGAAGTTAACGTGCAAAGAGCATGAAGAACCACAAAGTCACTTACCAGGGATCGAAGGGCCAAGAGTGACCAAGAACAAACTGCTTTCCTGGATATCATTGCTCCGGCCATCAGTGCGGATCGTGACAAACGATTGTTATTAACCAACCTGAGGGTCAGGTCCCAAATGTGAGCGGAGAGTCTTGTATCCGTCCGATGACGTCAGGCCAACAAAGATGTCGAAAGCCCGCGCGGCTGTGATCGACATTAGTACGTAGCAATGAATAGGCGAAATCTCACAAACGTTCAGGCAGGTCAAACTCAATACATTCGTGCCCCTGCTTGCGTAGAGCTTCGACCGTTTCCATGACTGCGCGCTTACACGCGGGTGACGCCTTGATATAACAATCTGTATACGATCAACCGCGCCGTAAGTACATACACGTCGGTTTGGATGACTATCCAGTTACCTGACGTGTAATACCCGAACCGCAGTTTTTCCGGCAACGAGATATCACGGTAAGGAGCAGGAGCTATTTTGTGTTCGGCGCTCTGAACACCGAACGTGACTCTGCATGCCATTTCCACGTCAGTCAGGGAGCTGTTATAGACGCAATCAGGGCTGAAATCTTCAGTAAGTAGACGAGGGGACGTACCGAGCCATCGGACCCACCACTGTGTGGAGAGGATCAAATCCTGGAGTGGGGCCTATTCACATAGTGGTTAGCTGGAGCCCTTTTCAGGGGATACAAGACGCACTTTTGGCTCCTCGGCGAGCGATTCTCCCGACGGTCGGTTTAATAGAGTATAAGCCGCAGTATGCAGCGGGAATACGAAGGCTTCCGCCGATATCAGAACCTAGACCAACGACGGAGCCGTCCATAGCCAGTAGGGCGCCTTCGCCTCCGGTGCTACCGCCACAAGTGTATTTGTCATTCCATGGATTGGTGGTACGTCCCCAAAGAGGGTTGCTACATTCAAAAGCCAGCATTGTCTGTGGGTCACGTCAGAATGGAATCGTCACAACGTAAACTTGAAGTTGATTAGCACCTGAGGTACGTTCGTCTTTACGATGATGATAGCACCTGCAGCACGGAATATGGCCACAAGCTTGAACACCATTGTGAGCAGAAGTAAACGATCGAAGGAAAGGTAGTACTGACATCGGCATCCTTTGTTGCAGGCTTATTCACCCACTGGCTAAAGCCAGTACTTGCATCCAGGCCAGCGATCTCGACTGTTGTGGCACGTAAGCCGACTTGAACTTGAAATATCAAAGTCAAACGCACACTGATCCTTGAAACTTACGGGCACGCCATGTAAAGGCCCCCGAAGTTGTCTTGTGGTTGAGAATTCCTCGTCAAGTTCTCGAGCTTGCCGACGTGCTTGCTCGAAAAGTACTGCAATGTAGGCGATTAGTACAGGAGGCTATTTTGATCGGTTGCTGTAAACCTTCCGTGACACAATTTGTGGTGGATTGTGCAAGGGCAGCTCGGGCAATGTATGCCTCGACGACTTCTGACGCTGTCCATTCACCGTTTTTGATGCGAGCAACAATCTGGGACGCTGTCGATAACCGATCAGTAGACTTGTAGTATGTCCTACTCTAGATAACTGACCGGTAGCCTTTAGATAAACATCGTGAGAACTCGAAAGGTAAGTTGGTGCACTATCAAGCAGCTCTTGTCGCTGCGTACGCTTTGCAGCAATGACAGTCTTGTAATCGGATGATATGGGCCACATTGATGTGAAAAAGGGGTAACGTGGACTGGCGCCAATTTGTAGCTACCAAGTCATCAGAATTTAGTTATACTGGATCTGCCAGAAATGAAGGGTCAAAAAAAAAAAAAAAGTTTATTGGAGCGAACAAAGTAAGGACGCTTCCTTCATACGCGGAAGGTTCGGATATAGAAGCTATCGCTCAGCATGTATCCTCATTCAAACCCAATACTGAATATACAAAGAATTAATACCAATCATGAGCTAGGCAACGGCGGGGGGGCATCGGGTTGTGGCGCGAAGATTAGGTTTAGTGGAGGCGTAGTTTGACTGTCCTCGCTTAGAAGTGTCGCGATGATAGATCGACCGGCAAACGAACGTCCAGCCAAACTATTGAGAGCCGCAGATGCGCTCTCAGCATTAGTATACTTGACGTACACTCGTCCAACCCCAGCAGCTTCATCCGCACGAATAGCATCTTGTGCCGCCTGTTGACCACCCTCTCCAGGTGCCCATTTCGACTTGTCCTTCTTTACAGGCCGGGGAATTCTTAAATCCTCTACGGCACCGAAATTCGAACATTCTTCCTTGACATCCTCGTAAAGATCGCCATACTCTTGGTCGTCTGCGAGATCGTCCGGTGTTACCATGTTTAACATAAGGAGGATACGAGCGTCTGACGTGGAAGTCTCGCCGGCCGGCATGATAGGACGCGGGATTTCGGGGAATTGATCGTATGGCAGATTCGGGATCATGCCGGGTGTGCCGGGTTTGGCCCCGACGGAGGCTCGCTGAACGACGAGAAAACGGTCTCCGAGTTCCATGCCATTGAGGCTCTGAATAGCGATGTCGGTGACGCCAGGATCAACATACTCAAAGAATGCGAAGCCCTGCTAGAGAATAAGAACTTTGATGCCAAGTATTGTATATAACTTGCTTTTACGTACCTTGGAAGCTCCATTGCCATTCTCACGAACAAGGTTAAAAGCTTTCAGGTCCCCGAAGCTCTTAAGCAACTCCATAACCTGCTCTTCGTTGAGGTAGGTTGGTAAACCACCGACGAAGATTTTGTTGATAGAATCAGGAACGTTAGTTGAAACAACGCCCGGTACATGGATGCTAGGTGCAGACATGTCAACTCCACCGTAATCCTTTGGTCGACGAATTTTGAGAGGTCCATTGATGAATATGATGCCATCGAAAGCCATGGCTGCCGTGGCATCTTCTGCGCTGCGGAACTAGACGAATCCATGTTCGCGTCAATGAAAGTTTCGCAGAAGCTAAACGTCAAAATTACCTCGACAAACGCATAGTTCTTTTCGTAGTTGCATTGTACTGCCAAAACAGGATTCCCAGGCGCACCTGTGCCAATACTCATTTCAATCATTTTGCCATTGAAGAAGTCTGCCAAGTTTTGTTCATTGACGTCTGGTGTGATGCTACCAATGTAGAGACGACGAGATTGGCGGGACAAGTTTGGGTTACCACCAATACCCATACCAAAGCTTTGCACGGGTAAGGGAGGAGGTAAACCCGCAATTCCCAGGATTGGAGGAACTTGGGTCCGATTAGCTCCTGGAAGATTGAACAACCCTATACAGTGCAAGCGAGGAAGATCAGACCCGAGACAGATAAGTAAAAACCACTGTTATACCGGTCTGTTTTGCTTGTAAAGCAGTGTACTGCTCATACCCGGGAGCATGAACATCCCAACCTGAAGCTTTTCTTCTCCTTTGGAATAAGGGCACAGAACCTTCGGGAGTGGGTGATCTTCTCTCAGGCGTCCCTAGCCCATCCCTACCGGGTTTACCACGCCCGCCACCTCGGCCACCACCTATTCCTCCACCGCCTCCACCACGGGAAGGTGAGTCGACATCTTCACGTGGTCCACGACCTGCTCCTCGGAGTCCAGGGTCTTCTTCGCGTGGACCTCGATAGTCTCGACGCCGGTCATCTTCATAATGAGAACGTCTCGGATGGTCATCATAATCCCGACTACTGCGACTATATCTCTCTCGAGTGGGCTCACGTCTGTCATCTCGCCGGCTTCCACCATAACGATCTCTCTCTCTATCACGGTCTCCTCTGTCGCGGTCGCTTCGGTGATCCCTGTCACGGTGACCACCGTCGCCTCTGTCTTCGTGTCTTGAAGAACGATGGCGATCTTCACGGTACCCACGGTCTGAAAAAATAAAGAAAATCGAAGCGAGTAAGTAACTTGTGACGCTGCTATGGTCAGCGTTGTGGCGGCGACAGCGACGACATCCGTGAGAGGCTAGCTAGCTATAAAAAACAGCATGGTGCGTGAAAAAAATGCACCATGAGCTTCATCGTCTTTGACAAGCAAGAAAAAAAAAATGCAGGTGGCGACGAGAAATTAAGTTACCTTTCTCGTCCTTTACACCTGTTATGAAAGAGTCGGATTTTTGCATGACTACTCATAACAAGTTAAGAAAAATCAAGCGGGGAGACTTAAACTTACCAAAGTCGTCCCCCATGTCTGTAAAAAAACCGGAGATCTTGCGGGTTGAAAAGAAGGAGCAAGTTTGTTTCGGACTCCGCTTCAAGCAAGTCCACCTGGCGGAAATAAATAATATAAATATTCAGGACGAAGATGCCTGAACTCCCTTACGCAGCCGATGCTGAGGTCTCGTTATCCTACGATGAGTTGGAGGTCTGTGTCTTATTCATTACTCATTTTCTTCCGGGACTTATCAGGTTGTGTTCCCAGGTTCTACGTTTGCAATACCAGAAGGAACTCGCACAATCGCATATCACACTCCAAACCAGGTTCAACTACGCATGGGGTCTAGTGAAGAGTCCGAAGAGAGAGCACCAGGTGGAGGGTGTACGATTATTGCAAGGTACAAATTCTTTTGACCAGTGTAACGCTCTTGATATTACTGCTGCGCTTTTAGACATATACCGCAGTGAACCGAGCAGGCGGCGAGAGTGTCTTTACTACCTAGCACTGGGGCATTACAAGATGGGCAACTTTGACGAAGCAAAGAAGTTCAACGGTGCGAATACCAGTCGTTGAATCTGTTCGACAGTGTTCTTATGGCTTTAACACAGCCCTGCTTATTGAAAAGGAACCAAATAATTTGCAAGCCCAAAGTTTGTCGTCCCTAATCAACAAGGCTGTAACACGGGGTACATGTTATCTTGTGGGTTCTGGAGTCTACTGACGTTCTCTATCCTTATACAGAAGGATACATCGGTATGGCACTCGCTGGCGGCGTAGCTGCACTTGGGACATTCGTCCTCGCAAGTCTCATACGGCGAGCCCGCAAATAACATGATCCTACACTAATCCAGCGCTCATCTGCCTCCTTTTCTCGTTTTACTTTGCCGTGTATCTTCCTCCCGTCCTCGTGTTGTTACCATGCAAACGGACCTATATGCGATTATCGAAATGCTCTCCTCAATACTCTATGTTATTGTAAATTGCCGGATTATCAGCAGTGCGTAGTTCGTGTCGTTGTGGTAATCCTATACAAGTACTTATTATAAATGAATCACTTGAAAGCTCAGTCTGATGAATCTGTCCAGCAACAGTAGAGCTGAGGCGCCTTCTGAGATCTGAGACTCACAGCACTCAGACCCTTCTCCTTACCTTCCTCTCGAACGCCGTTCACATGATTTACCCCTTGACCAGGCTTTCCTTCTCAAAGATCCGCTGCCTATTATGAGTTCAGAATCCCATGGCTGGTATCGCTATCCCTGTGTGATTGAAGGGATGATGATCTCATGCTTGGGGAAGGCGAAGGAGTACTAGTAGTAGACAGCGAGTACGACGTCGACGTGGTTCCCTGCGTCGGCTTTGCATGCGTCTTACACTCCTCTGAGCATGGATACGCCTACTTTTCTACGCCAATCGTCATGTCCTTGTCACCTTCGACCGCAGATGTCTCTGACATTGTCGATAGGCCAAAAACCATCTGTGGTTGGCCTGCCTTGACTTGGACACCAGCTTTTTTATTGTAGACGCCGTGACGCTGCCCCTCCTGCAGGCCTCCTGTTCCAGGGAACCCTTCAGATATGCACTTCTTCTGGGAGGAGCGCTACTTGCATCTCGAGATCTCAGTCCCGTTCAGAATGGTATGTCTTTCCATCACAGGACCCACCTTACAACCTGTAGGAAAATATGTACTCAGGACATTGGGTGGAGGCCCCATCCTCAGTGATCCAGGACTGGGCATCCTTGAGGAACCACAGTTGAAGCGGCCCTCCCAAGCGGCCCTCCCAGATCCTGACAACCCAACTGAGGCTCTTTCTCCGAAAAAGATGTATACGTGTAAACGTGCAACAAGGTGCATGGCACATTTTATCCTCTATCTTGTTAGATGTGCTGATACAAATTCATTGTACTTGTTCTTCTCTTGTGCTGGACTTTTCATGTAGTGCTGCAATCTGTATTTTAGTATCGTTAGCTTTGTTTTCAGTGAAAAATTCGCCCGCATGTAGCTTGACCCAAACTCTTTCCAGTAATAAGACAGGATTGTCGTGGCCACGCGCCTCACATATTTAGTATATGATCAGAAATAGTTTTTGTGAGAACAGTACAAGGAATTAAAACAATCAGTAAGTCCAGAGTTATACTCCGAATCCATCCTTCTTTTGCCATATGGTACAAATAGATATCCATGAAGTAGTTAAGGGTGTCAATGTGTGCAGCGTAATCCATAAATGTGGTTCGAAGATGAGCGTCTACTAGAATCAGTCAGATGTTGTCGCATGCGAAGATTTCGGTCAGTTCATGTTGGGAGGAAGTGGGCTACAGCGTAATAGTCAGTACCGATATGGAAACGATGCTGGAGAACGCGTCTTACAGGCTTCAGCTCGCATCTGAGCCTCCGAACGCTATATTTACTTTAGAGTGTGTGTATCTACGCGGAGAACCATGCAGGCGCACCTTGAATGCATATAACCCAATCAAGACGAACCCCACTAGGAAAATGACTTCGAATAGAATCCAAAAGAACGCCCACACTTCTCAGATTAGGCACAAGAGGAGAAGGAACAAGTTAGAGGGCCTCACCGTGCGCCGTTATCCTTGGATAGAGGATAGAAAATTGTGTGGCGTCAGAGTCGTTTGCTTTGTGAAAGAACTTGTCATCTGTGATATCCCCTGAAAATAGCATGAGATGATGGAGTGGAACGGGGAGAATAGTCGCACAAACAACATAAAAGATGCTGGGGGAAGAGATTAGACTGTCGTCACGGTAACGATCCATAAACACATACTTCATTACGCCGACGAACAGGCAATACCACCTTAGTGCTTCCCTAGAATAATTTATTCAACTGGGCTAGACTGAGAAAAGTAGAGACACCTACGCATGACCGACGAACCAGAATCCAACAAGCAATCCTTCATAAAGAATCGTAAGTAGTATCGTCCTAGGCCATTTAGTAACAAATTGTCCCTCCGGAGGAAGAAGGACCTACAATTTATCTCGGACTAGTACTAATGGTGTGATGAGGCCCACTCCGAGTACAAAGCTCATTATTTTGGCTATAAGGGTATCCCAACCTGCAAGGACTAACAGGGCGCCCAGTATCGTGGAGCCGATATAGCCCGCCGAGAGTATAATGGGAGGGTTACCTCCCTCTACAATGGTGGCGCCTCCAGAATATGGGTCGATGGTAACCTTTAATACTGTACCCCCAGTCATAACAGCCTTTACATATCAAGATAGTGAACATGATTGTAAGAGAGAAGGAGAGGATCTCGTGCTCACAGCGGATATATGGCATAATTCCTGTAAATGAAATGAGATCAGATCTAGGATACAATCTGGAGACAAAAAAAGCTCACATGCCATCCAATGGTAAACAGCTTGAGTGGATTGATGAGGTTTCTTATCCCAGGAACATTCCACACGCCGAAGATGACCACAGCATATACAAGGATCTAGACTAGGATATCAGTCCGTGTTCAAGTTCGAAAGACGCATTGCATACCACATACAGTACAACAACCTGTAAATGGAGTGATTTTTTTAGCGGTTTTAATACAAATTCGGGTACGCAAGAGAATAACCTGGTTTCGAGCTGGTATGAGCGGGTTTAGACCTGGGCCTGGTGTAGATGTCGGCATTGGTGGTGCTATCGGGAGTCGAGTAGGACTAGGGGTTGCCATCCCTGTTCAACGAGACAAGATAGTGCGAAGGAGCGATAGGCTGCGGTATGGCTGGACACCGTATGTCACCTCAACACCTCGTGTGTTCCGCAAGGGAATATTCTGGCCAAGACGCGATGGTCACGTGATAATTTCACGTATAAACTCCGACTGAAACGCGCCGTTGTTCTGTTATAAGGGTCTCAACCAAGTCTCGTTGAGTCAAATCCTCTTTTTAACCCGAACCACTTTCTTACAAGATGGTTCGTATATAAAATTTATTTACTGCCATTGATCGTACTAAATACTTCTCTTCCAGTCAGGAAAAGGAAAAGCGTGTGTCTCGGATACTTCTTGTCTGTTGGTATAAAACGCTAACTCGCGTCCTTTTTTTCAGAGGAAAAGCTGGCGGCAAAGTTGGTGGTGATTCAAAGTCTCAGTCGCGCTCGGCCAAGGCGGGTAAGTCGTACTTTTTTTTTTTTTTACCTTGTGACTAGCCAATTGAATTTACACTCGAGGTCTCCAATTCCCCGTCGGCCGTATTCATCGACTTCTGAAGAAGGGTAACTACGCACAACGTGTCGGTGCTGGTGCTCCGGGTGTGTTTCATTAGTCGGATGCCTTTATGTGTCTCTAATATATCTCCTAGTCTATCTTGCTGCCGTGCTCGAGTACCTCGCTGCTGAGATCCTTGAACTCGCTGGTAATGCCGCTCGGGATAACAAGAAACATCGTATTGTCCCTCGTCATTTGCAACTTGCCGTCCGTAACGACGAGGAGTACGTGTTTCATCTTCTATATAGATAGCCTAACCTAACCCGCTTTGTAGACTAAACAAACTTTTAGGCGATGTCATTATTTCTCAGGGCGGTGTTGTACCATTTATCAACCCTGAACTCCTTCCTTCCAAGTCTAACAGAGGCAAGAAAGAGGGTGCCTCTCAGGAAGTTTAAGGGTCTTGTTGCCATACTTATTTGTATTTTTTACTGTATTGCTTTGTTTTAATATAAATTACAGATTGTCCAACGACGTTTGAACCACGAAGCCGTACACCAGTTCGGTGTTGTCGAGCTTTTCAGTTGTCCCCCATCTCGGTTCGACGTGTTCCTGGGTGTCAGGAAAACGTGCGTGCCAGTGAATGAAAATACTTCAATACAGTTTATCTGACTTTGAACCACCCTAGAGCACTCCGGATAACAGTGAACTTGTCTCCCTGATCCGCAAATACGGATGGCCATTTCAATCATGTTGGGTGTCTGGGTATATAGGACCCGAAACTTCACCCCATGGCACCCACATTCTTCTTCGCCGTGCTGGACACACCTTACAACTTATTTTCACATCATCACTACTACCATGAAGGTCGTCTTTTTTATTGCCACCTCACTGTTTACTGCCGCTGCCATTCCAATGCATCCGCAGGGAAGTTCCAGTACGCACAACCATGTATGTTGCTGTCTGATATGTCTGGACAAAATAACGACATTATATAGGCCCCGGAAGTTAACTTCGGAGCCCCGCGCTTTACTGCCGCTGCCATTCCAATGCATCCGCAGGGAAGTTCCAGTGTGCACAACCATGTATGTTGCTGTTTGATATGTCTGGACAAAATAACGACATTATATAGGTACCGGAAGTTAACTTCGGAGCCTCGCGCATGTGGAAAAATGATAAAACGGCTGCAAAAGACATGATAATCAATCACTACAAAGGTCTTGAGCCGGGGAACGAGCACAAGAGCGCCAAACTAGCCTTCGTGAGGGAGACGTGGCGCGATGGTAGGGATTCTGATGATGAACACATGCAGTATCTCGACTTCAATTACCATCGAGGGGATACTCTAGACAGTGATATGATCGGCCATACAGTTACACTCTCCAGAGTCAGGCCTCCGCCTGAGGCCCGTGTTCAACGTGTTTCTGGGCCTGCCACCGCTGACATTACATATTCTATAGACGTATTTCGGCAATCCAGTACCGAAGGATCACAAATTAGACTTGGCAAAGGTTATTGACAAGGAATACAAAGCTCTCCCCCCTGATCAGGCCAAGCTTGTCAGATCCATGAAGGTGAAGGATGGCTGGAAAGATGGCCCTGGGCTCAGGGAAGAGACCCAATTTACCTATCACCGTGGGCCCACACCCAAGCCTGAAAACACACTCTGGAATCCTGTCACAATCTACCGGCCTATGTCGTTCCTTATAGATGACGAAGTGCCCCCAAAGGAGGTATCAACTATTAAAAAGCGTATCCGCCAAACCCACGAGAATCTGGACGAAAATCATCCACTCAAGCAAGCCAATTATGGGGTTGTGACTCAAGGTTGGCATACCAATGTGTGGAGTAAGGGTCGGGCAACGGAGGCGACGTTGTACAAAGTGAAGGACAAACTTACAGTCAGTGCTGAAGAGGATTTTGAAAAGATCGGAGATTTTCACGTCCCCTTTCAAGTTGGTATTAGTAGAGCCCCAGGTCCATCAGCAAGCTCTTCGACACAAGATTAGCGTGTTCTATCTGAATGTGTCTACGTTGGAGGCACGTCACCAGCTGGTTCTGGTACACATCGTACACCTCTTATACTACTAGTAAAGATGTAAGTAATTCGGTAATACATGCAATATGAGGGCCTGCTTGGTTATTGATAAAAAGGACTTGTTCTCGACTGCCGAAGGGAAGCGGTTTGAGAGACTCCTTAGATAACATCAGGTTGGGAGTAGCACTAATGCTCGTACCAGACAGACTGTCGTCCGAGTCTATCCGTTTCTTTT
>QLPE01000040.1:38964-64124 GCA_003314125.1 Hygrophorus russula | reverse complement strand
TGTCGGGACGACCTAATTCTGTTTCGAGACACTGGATGTCCTCGGCGAGCGTCAAGTCTTCCTAACATTCCGAGTCGCCGTGATTCGTGAACCCCACTACAATTGCAAATTGGACGTCATGGCGGCAACTGTAGGATTCATCTTACAGTAATAGTATTATTTACATTGTTCGCGGGCATTCCCCCTTCTCGTGGTCTGAGGCCTGAAAGGTTCCCCTCACGAGACGAAGCCTTCAGTCACCGTGACAACATTCGAAGAGATTTCATCTATCATAAGCCGGAGTTCGCAGGGACGAAGGGTTCTGACTGGGCCCGAGTACATCAGTGAGTTGGTCGAGCTCGTCCAAATCTCCCTAAAGATATGACTCGGATCGATCGAAATGTTGAAGTTCAGTTCACTATATTTCGCCAGAGGAACAGGTCTCACGCCCATTATCCCAGATCATTGACAGGCTCAGGAGTGCAGACGGGTTGAACAGACGTGGTGGAATAAGCGTCCGGTATTTCCGGTTTGTTCATTAAATGGGGGCACACCAGCGAACTCACCTTCCTGATCCGCAAATACGTGATACGGATGACCATATCAATCATGCCGAGGTGTCTAGGTATATAAAACCTGAAGCTTTCGCCCCATGGGTGTCCCAGGCTTCAGCTGGACTCCCTACATTCTTCTTCGCCGTGCTGGACACACGACACACCTTACAACTTATCTTCACACCATCACTACCATGAAGGTCGTCTTCTTTTTTCTTGCCACCTCCACACTGTTTACTGCCGTTGCCATTCCAATGCAGCTGCCGCAGGGAAGCTCCAGTGCGCTTAACCCTGACCATGTATGTTGGCGTTTGATATTTCTGGCTTCTATATAAAATAATGGCGTTATATGTAGGTCCCGAAAGTTGAGCTCGGAAGTTGGAATATGTTCAAACATGATAAAACGACTGCAAAAGACATGATAATCGATCACTACAAAGGTCTCGAGCCGGGGAACGAACACAAGGAAGCCAAACTAGCCTTCACGAAGACGACGTGGCGCGATGGTAGGGATTCTGATGATGAACACATGCAGTATCTCGACTTCAATTACCATCGAGGGGACACTCGAGACAGTGATAAAATCGGCCAAACCGTTACACTCTCCAGAGTCAGGCCTCCGCCTGAGGTCCGTGTTCAGCACGATCCCAGGCCTGGTACCATTGACATTATATATTCTTTAGACGTATTTCGGCATTACAGTACCGAAGGATCACAAATTAGACTTGGCAAAGGTTACTGCCAAAGAATACAAGGCTCTTCCTCCTGACCAGGCCAAGCTTGTCAGATCCATGAAGGTGAAGGATGGCTGGAAAGATGGCCCTGGACTCAGGGAAGAGACCCAATTTACCTATCACCATGGCCTTTTCCCCATGCCTAAAAACATCATCGGGAATCCTGTCACAATCTACCGGCCTATGTCGTTCCTTATAGTTGATGATGTGCCGAAGAAGGAAGCACCAATCATTAAAAAGCGTATCCGCCAAGAGTACGAGAATCTGGACGAAAATCATCCACTCAAGCAAGCCAATTATGGGGTTGTGACTCAAGGTTGGCATACCAATGGGAAGAGTAGTGGCCGGGCAGCGGGGGCGACGTTGTACAAAGTGAAGGACAAACTTACAGTCAGTGCTGAAGAGGATTTTGAAAAGATCGGAGATTTTCACGTCCCCTTGGGCATTGGTCAAAGCACAGAGGTCAAAGGCCCATCAGCGAGCTTTAGGACACAAGACTAGTGTGTTCTGTCTACCTTAAAGGCACATCACGTCCTGAAACATCGATACACATTGTCACACTTATACGACTAGTAAAAATGTAAGTGAGGGCCCACTTGATTATTGATGAGGAGACAGGGGCAATCTGAAGGACTACTTTAGAAAACGGTGTTACTCCCGTTTGTCGACAGGTGGCCAGGTGGGTT
Organism: Hygrophorus russula; assembly: GCA_003314125.1. Lineage (NCBI taxonomy): Eukaryota > Fungi > Basidiomycota > Agaricomycetes > Agaricales > Hygrophoraceae > Hygrophorus > Hygrophorus russula. The sequence goes on along the minus strand of QLPE01000040.1, from coordinate 62,171 downwards.
GGACAGACGCTGTAGAACAAGCGTCATAGTCGTCGGGCCCGTGTGCACGCATCTCTGGCTTCGACAGTATCCTTGTACCCAACAGTCTCTATAACAACTAGCTCGCAGATTTAGTCATAGGACACATTGGCGCATAGTGTATATATAACAGAGGAAGAACTAGCTACCTAAAATATAAACCGCGCAGTCATAAAAAATATGATTTTAAATGTTCATAGATCAAATTACCTTCACTTCCTATCCACCACATCGTCCTCCGCATCACTAGCCATTGTCCTTCTTGAGAACGCACCTGCCCTTCCCAAAACACTATTCGCCCTCGAGCCAGACCCGGATCCGCTCGATAGCCTCTTGTATGTGGGCGTCGTGCCTGACGGGGGAGAATCATTACCAGGCGGCGACCCGGCCGCGCTGCGCCTGTTCAGATTCGACACCATGTTACTAACTCCGCCCCCGCCGATAACTCTCGGTCCCCTCGACAACCTTGGTCCACGGACAGATGCACCGCGAAGCTGGTTCAATGCTGCATCTTCGGCGTTGGGTGAAGTAGAGCGCGGGCCCTTACTGGGGGACACGCTCGGAGACGGTGAGAGGCTCCTTTCGCCAGCGTAGCCACGGGGAGTTGCAGGAGTGACTGAGACTGGTGGCGGCGGTGACGGTGAGTCATCTGTCTCAGCAGGAGGTTCTGCGAACTGAGGTCGGGGAAGGGTTTCATCATGCTCGGGGGGTGGCTCCTTGAAAGTGGGACGCGGCGGGAGGTCGTCGACCTCAGGTGGAGGCTCTTTGAAAGATGGTCGTGGGGGCGGAGCACCGGGGTCGACCATGGCTGGTGCAATCGGTGTCGTCTCAGGAAGGGGTTGGGGCGGAACTGCCCGAGGAGTTTCGACGGCTTCGTCTTCCTGGGGCGCAGCCACGGGAGGGGGAGGGGGAGGGGGAGGTGGTACCAGGATCCCGGTTGGTGTTAGTGCCGGTGGAGGTGGAGGTGGAGGTGGCACCGGGATCCCGGCTGGTGCTGGTGGGGGTGGAGGTGGAGGTGGAGGTACTAGTGTCGGTGCCGGCGGCGCTGGTGGAGGTGGAGTAGGGACAATAACCGGAGCTGGTGCAGGTGCAGGAACAAGAGCCGGCGCTCTGGGAGGCGAATTGAGGCTGAGGACAGCAGCGGGAGCGCGGGGCGTGCTCTCAGGGGACAGAGATTTCGACACCTTCGTCAAAGTAGGATTCTGTGCATTTCGCTGAGCGACAAGCAATTGTCTGGGATCGGCGTCTATGGAAATCCTGCTCCTATGGAGGCGCATGTCAACCGGCGCCGTGCGTTTTCGAAGAGGAATTTTGCGCTCTGATTCGCGCTTTTTACGGGCGATGGTAGGAGGCAATAATGCATCGTAGTTTGTGAGCAAGTCGATAAACAAGACTAACACGGAGCTCATTCATTACGACACAACGGATATAGGTGAAACATGCTTACGAGTTGGATGACGGTCTTGGATGGACAATTCCGACTCAAGTTTTGGCCTGATGATTGCTAGAAAGACGTCGATCATCAGTATCCTAGCGCTCTACAAAGACGGGAGATTACCTCGACCGAAGGACAATGCGAGTTTAGTAATATAGACCTCATTCGCCTCTTTGACAGTCGTAGAGTTAACGAGTCTAAAGATAAATTAACAGAACTTCCCAGCATGAAAGTGTCGAAAAATGGCTCACGCATTGAGATGGCTGAAGATGGCATCAAGCACATATAAATGGACCTTGGGCAACTTCAGCAAAGCCGCTCCCAGGTCCGTGATATGCTGCTGCTTCATCTCCTCGCTTTCCTGTTTGACGGCAGAACCAACTACAGCAAATAGGTCAACTCGCGAAATAATAGACCGTAGAGGACGGTTTGATCTACCTGTCGGGTATAATTTGCGGAAATCTTCCCAACCTTCCCAAAGGGCCAAAGGGGGACTAAGTTCCAAAACCCACAGCCTCACTGCAGCAGCGAGCACTGGCACGTCATAATTGGCCACTAACTCAGCAGGGATTGGCTTATCAGGAGCAGCAGTGTTAAGAGCCTCCCGAAGGTGGTGAACCGCTGGGAGGGGAACCTCATATATCCACGCCTTCCTCTTCTCTGTGATGGCTACCATGAGCATCTCCGACGACAACATACAGTTTCAAAGCGGAAACTCACCGTCGTCGTCTGGTATCTTCTCGTAGGCGTCTTTCAGGCCGCTCAACATACCCGTGAGAACAAACGGAACGAGTTCTTTCTTCTCCTCCCCGGAGGTCATGTCATTCCACCCGCCTTCAGCCCACTTCCTCAAGTCGATCCCAAATACAACGTCGAACTCGTCATGGGAGACGGATTCATAAATTTGAGGTTCGGGACGGAAAGGCCCAGTACGATAACGCTCTATCAACGCGGTCAGGTCTGCTTCGGGCTGATATGAGGTAATGAGAGTGGCAGAACGCTCGATGGAGGGCTCAAGGGTCTTGTGGACACCAGCTAAAGTTTCATGATACTGAAGCAAGACTGTAGTCATATTAGTTGAAAGCCGGGATAGCAACGAAACAAAAAAAACGTACCAGCTTTGATTGCTTTCAAACGCTCAAGCTCCCATTTCTGCGACGTCTTCAATGTCTCTTCAAGTCTCTCCTCAAGACCCAACCTGTGCCTATCAAGAACTCGCACAGCTATGCGATATGCCTTGTCAGCAGCGTCTGCCTCCTGATGGGCTTTCATATACAAATGTCCTGGCTCTGATTGGGTATTGAGAGCTTTCGTGACCATGCTGACCAGAGTGGTTGTGCGCTTGAGTAGATTGTCGTTGGAAGGCAGAGCGGCCGCCTTTGCCGTAGGGGATGTCACTTTAGGTTCGGCCTTGCCTGCAAGGTTAAATGCCTGAGAAGAGTTTAGCCCTCGCGAAACAGTAGAAATGTCACGATAAGTACCTTGGGACGGAACTGATAGAAGGCATCATCTGAATGCTGAAATTCGTTGCCGAATTCGCCAACCCGACGAAGAAGGCCATCTCTTTCCGTTAAGTCCCTTGCAGCAATCTCGGCGCGGTCAATGCTACCCCCTAAACCCTCTACGTTCACTTGCAACCAGGCAACAAACTCCTCGCCATTAAAGCAGTCCTTGTATTCGCCCAAAAGTGGGAAACGGACAGGACCTAGTGGTAACTCTGCAGCTGCACGCGTGAGCAATTGAGCGACTTCAGACGGCGAAAGAGACAACCCGGCCAGAAGTATGGGAGCAGGTCGTGCGGCGGCGGGTGGTGAAATTACAGCAGGAGGCAAAACGGGAGACATCGGAGCGGGAGAAAGGGATATTTGATCATCAAATTCGACTGCTTTGCCTTTCCCTTTGTCAACTTTCGGTAGCGGGGGACTCTTCTCATCTACGTCATGTGCTTGGAAAAGCTCCTCAGGAACTGGATCTGGTTTGGCCGAAAGAGCACCAACGCTTTTGGCCTGGATCTCCCTCAAGCGTTGAGTAATACGTTCGGACACGGTGGCAGTTCTCTGCGGAGGGGAACGGCCATCATGAGGTCTAAGATTAGGTGAGATAGTGTATGTGTCGCTCATTCCGCTACCTGGGGCAAATCTGGCACTGAAAACAGATGAGTTGCATGATGTTCTAGAACTGAACAGGACATACTCGTCTTCCGCTTCATCCGAACGTCGAGTCTTTGCTAAATATTCATTTTTGAGGTGCAAAACCTGTGACAAACATTCAATCCGAGCACAAGCTACTGCATAGAAAGTGCAAACAAACCTCTCCCTGAGCTTCTTCGAAGGACCGTAGCCAATGATCGAAAACGATGGCTTTGCGCTGCCTAAGCTTCTCCTGCGACATATTCGTTAGTGCACGAGAAAAGCAACGTGAGCCAAATGTACTTGATAAGTTTTTGACCATTCATCAAAGGGGTCCGCGACCAGCGTCTTCAATTCACGTGATATTTTCATATGTGCCTGGCCCTCCTCGATGGACTCGGCCTGAAGACCACGGAAGGCCACAAGTAGCGACGCTCCATCGTCAGCTCCGAAACCAGTTCCTTTGGATTTTTAAGATTAGCACAGGATCAACGACGAGCAAACATGAATGCTTACCTGGAGCACCCGTGAGCACAGGGTTCAAAAGCGTCAAAGCCAACTGCTCCTCCGCGACCGAGCGCGCCTGTCATAAAAATAGCTTACTTTGCGCAAAGCTAGCAATAGGTAGAACAGGACCTACCTTTACAAAAGCGACAACTTCGTCATTTTCCGCGATACCCTAAGGAGACGTGAGTCTAGCTCAAAAAAGTTGAACATGCTATACGCACTTGTTCAAGCTTGTTGAACAAAACTTGAAGACCCCTCCTGTAGTCTTGCGACCAAAAAGAATTATTGAATGATAGCGGCAACGACAAGACCGCCATTGGTGTTGACTGGAATGGTCAAGAGTTCCTCCTGTATTTAAGTTCGTGATGGTTTGTTTCAAAGGCACTACAAGCGTGTTAGTCGCTCGCCGCCCTCGCCTATTCCTCACATGGCGACACGTGGCCGTCGGGTGCCACGGGTCGCGGAGGTCGAGACCGTAACTCGACAAGCTGGCGATAATGTAAAAGTACCCTCCAATTTCATTCCTCAAAAAATAAATACGAGAATCCTAGTTGCATTCCTGTGATAGTATCGACTTTTGAACTCGTCGTGGATCCTACAATAAATAATAATTTAACGGTCCAGTAGCAGTCACGGCAGTTGCCGAACAGTCAAAAAAAAAATTGTAAGTCACGGCGAAGAAGTACCAAGGGGCGGCGACGACGACGACGACACTGCTGGGGTGATGGGGTATGCTCAAAAAAAACTGGTCTCCACAGCGTCAAAGATAACTTCGATATCTACTTCTCATCTCCCGAAATTTCCTCCGAAGGAGTCGTTGTACAATCCACCAGCAGAGGGTGCCGATCTAAAATATTTTAATCCGTCTGTTTGGGCCTCCTTACAACCCCCTCCACCATCTGCGCTCAGTGCTTTCGCGCACAGAATAGGCCTGTCATCTATCCTTACGACCCCGGAGATCGTTCTGCAAGCATGCACACATCCATCGTTCATCCCTCTACACGACAAGTACTACCCTCGGAACCTTAATCTTTTATCAAACGCACAACTCGCAACGGCAGGAAACGCGCTAATGGGCTTGTTTGCGTCAGAGTACCTGCATGCATCATATCCACATCTTCCGACGCGTGTTTTGAAGGCAGCTGTGAGTGCACATGTCGGTCAATTGTCTTGCGCTAGTGTAGCACAGGAAATGGGTGCAACTCCTCTAGTACGATGGCATCGGACAGTGCGTACTAATCTTTAGACGAATAACAAACTTACATATCGCTGACCAGTACGCTAGCCTAATACACTCACGCGACCTGCAGTTCTACATTCCGATGCTCTAGCATCAGTACCACGAGCAATCACCACGCTAATATACCAAAAACGCTCACTTGCTTCCGCCCGGAAATTTGTACAGTCCTTCTTCCTTAATCGAGAGGTTGACCTCCGTGCTATGATCAAGTTTCGTGACCCCAAAAAGGCTTTGGCAGAAATGGTCGCAAAATTTAATCGAGAACGACCAAAATCCAGGTGGCTACCTGCACTCGACTAGCTTCACCTTGTTTTATTAACAACGTGATATATAATAGACTACTAAAAGAGACAGGGCGATTCTCAAATTCTCCAGTATTTGTCGTGGGTATATACTCTGGTCCGGATCAACTAGGAGAAGGATTTGGTAGCTCGCTGAAGATGGCAGAATTCCGAGTAGGCACCTGTTCACATCAATAGCCTCCTAATCTTACCCGTTCGATAGGCGGCAGAAGATTCCTTGCACCGTGTCTACCTCACACGGACACCACCACACCTTCTACAGTTGCCAACATCAACATTCCCTCTAGATGGAGACGTCTTCCAAGATGCGTCGGAAGGATCTTATGAAGCTCCTGAGCTAGCAATGGCTGAGATAATGTATGCTAGCTCAGGGCGGAGTGCGGCGCTCGCTAAAACATGAAAGTAATGTTTTGATTTTCGATATTATACGTTGAAGAGGTCAACACATAGCCACTGTGCTGATATTAGCACAACCCGCCAAAGGAGCAATATTAATATTGTAAGTCAAAATTCGTACCAAAGGTGGATCGAGCATATGAATACTCGAGTCGTAGTGCTTTTGAAGTTAAACGCATAGATTTATATTTGTAGCATCACTCGTACAGCCTTCCAATACTCTTACCGTCACTGACAATTCAGCTCCGCGGACGTCCCTTACAAGCCCGTAGATTCGTCAGCATTTAGAATCAAAGTGGTGAAGAACCTGATTATTTCGATGAAAGCATCCATATCCATGGCTATTCCGCATGTCAAGCAAAGCTGTAGAAAAGTCAACACAGCACTCACATTCGTTGACGGTGTGGAAGCCAGCTAGAGGAGCATTATTACCCTCGTCGTGATGGGTGTAGCGGTAGATATGTTTGGTCAATGACCAATAGTGCTGTGTATCTTAAGGCCGCACTTTAGCCACCCATGCCGTCGTAACCAAGGATAACTCACCAGTATTTCCTGACATAATACCGGGGCTAACGATAATCTCGCTCTTATCCTGAGTCCTTCGGTGCGAATTGAATGTGGCCTTGATAGTACCAGACAACAATTGAAACGCAGCAACGTCTTTACCCGTGGGGGTTATAGGTGCTGGTTCCAATGTACCCCGTTGGCCGACCAACCGTAACTTCCCACGAGAAGAGATATTTCCGCCCGAGACTTGGACGCCAAAAGCCTCATAAGTCAAATTAAACTCAGCAGCCAACCCCGTCAAAAGATGTGTATCGTGTTCCTTGACTGAGGCTATGGAACTATAACAATAAGGTGACCATTAGCTCTTACGCCTACAGAAAGTGTAGTCTGACCTCTCGGTGGATACGCGGTGATTAACAAGCGCCCACGCCCGCTCTGGGAGCGCATTCGATTTGATACCACCTTGAATCATGTCAATTGCCTGCGTAGTGCCGGCCAAGTTCTTCGTATTCGGGTCCTGGAAAGCGACTTCTTCCAGTTTACGAAGTGCACGGTCCGAGTGGACAGAACGTTTGACAAGTCTTCGGACATGCTGCGACAATGCAGGAGCATGTGCTGCGAAACATTTGAGATTTTCATATACCGGAGAGGCTCTGGTCTGATAGACAGATGTGAAGGCAAAAACGAGGGGACACGGTTGTTATACTAACCAGATGAGTGACGTAAGGGTGGGCTTCAAAGTGAACTAGCAATGCTGAAAGAATACCGATGCTCTGGTACTAGTCAATGTCAGACCAGCATTTTTCAAAGGTTGACTTACCGTATGTGCGGGAGGTAAGCTTGAATGCCCTCCAGGTGTAGTCACCTCTACTCCCACATTCATAAAACCTTTTTCAGCAATGCCTGGGATAGCAAAGATACCACCAGATCTTCGCATGAATCCAGCTAATGATAAGTTGATAACCATTCAGAACATTACGACAGCAGACGAGACTCCAAATGCCTTACCCCCCTCGTCAACAAGGAGCGCAAAGGCATCCTCGCCATATGCCGATAACAGATATTTGCTTATCTGTTTCGCGCCCTACATTAATATTGCCAGATTACCACACGAACCAGGGTCGAGAACAAATCATTTACGTAATATCCGTTGGCTTCTTCGTCGAAGCCAAATGCAAGAACAACGCCTCGAGTTGGTTGGAAATTATTCTCCAACAAAGACTCGACGGAAGACCTGAGACCCACGTGTCTCAATCATCTATACCGATGGCACGATAAACCGAGGTACGTACATAATACCGATCAGGCCGCCTTTATCATCCTGGCTACCGCGTCCCCAAAGACGTTCACCTGAATATATTCTGCATACAATCAGATAATTGTAGGTTTAAAGCTCGTACCATCAAAGTAGCCAGAGTAGGGAGGGTATTTCCATTGGTCAAAGGTACTTGGATTGACAGGAACAACATCTTTGACGAACATGGTAGATAATGTCGAACGTTGCTATAAACAAGGGTAGTACTCACCTTGATGTGCAGCGAGTAAAATAGGCTTGAGAGACGCCTCGGTACCTTGCCAATGATATACTAGGCCATACGTGTTCACTTTTGTGAGATGCAAGTTGGCGTGACTGGGTTCAAACACTATCAGTACATTATACAAGGAGATAGTATTTAACATACACCAATGGGAACGCCTTCAGGAGATACTCGTGGAAAGGAATAAAAACCTCCCATCTTGGATCGACACCTACATCATCCATCCCATCAAAGGTTTCGGTCCTACATGACATCAAGTCAGCAAACTACGCTTTCGACATTGAACATGCAAAGAAAACCTACGGAATGCGAACTGCGCCGCCGAGCCAATCCACCGACCTATTCTTGAATCCCCCCGTCCCAAAAGTTTCGCTGAGTTTGTTCCAAAGGTCCTCATTTTTATAGGGGTAAAGAACATCTGACTGGGCACACAAATCCTCGGTTACTGCCCAGTTCCAATCCCATCGATTCAAGTATCTGCAAATCAACCCGGTCCAGATCAAGACGGCGGTAACCACAAGCTTTTTTGTGCTGTAGGCAGGTTTGACAGGAGTCGTGACAGGGAGCAGACCCTTGTCGTTCGCCATCGACATGGTGGTGCGGTTCGGCGAACCTTTGAGGTTAAATTATTCAAGAAACCTGGCCAAAAAAATTCACACCAACTGATGCGACCGCAATGGCGTTATAAATAATGGTCTAAATAGCCTACACTGCCAGTTGCGACCCAACATTCTGGAGGGATCCGGTTGCCGGAGCTTGATACAGTATCGACACGAGGCTATATCAACGATTTTAGACATATGGCAACTTTTAACTTGTAAGATGGTATTTTTTTTATATCACGAGCTAAGCATTCACTGAAGGAGGACAGAGCCATGGCTGAGTCACTTAAGACACTCTTTTTGAGTCCTAGTACGGCCGCAGCTTTGACAGGGTTCAACCTGGCTCAACAACGCTGAGTATTGTAGTATCTATAAGACCCGACGAGCCATGTCTCAATGTATTCTTTTTAGTCAACGACGTCACAGCCTTTTGCCATACCGTTTATCCCGGGTCCCTTTACTTTCTGCGCACACCAGGGTAAGTAAATACCCTTATCATATTAGATACTTTTCGCCACCGTCCGATTCGGGAGTCGATAATGACTAATCTACGCCATCCGAAATTCCGCTGAGAAACTTTAAAGTCGATTTCACGCGTTCATGGCTTCGACTTTGACAATTTACGACACCATCATTAATATTGTAACCGTTTGCTCCCGCCAGCACCTTCAAGGAACAAGGAAGCGCTGCATTTCGTCACTTCCCTTTCGGGCAATCCAATTGGGACATCCAAAGCCAGATATGCAAATTGCGATTCGTGGCAACCAATCCAGCTTGAAGCAATACTCTCAATGCAGTGCACGACTGTGTCTTCCTCACAGACGACATCAATTGACGAGGACCTGACTGAGGTCGACTTTCCGTTTCTTGACAGGCAATACCTTTCTTCGGCAGAAAGGTATTGCCTGCCACTGATACCGTTTAATACGGGGTTTATCCTCTGCGCACAACGGGTGCATACCTTATCATATTTGCCCAGATGCGTTGTACTTAACTGGCGGGTAGCACAAGCACGCCTTTTGCGACCATTGTCCACGTCCGAATCGGCCCCAAAGCCGGATTGTTGAAAATTGCGGTTCGTGGTGGGACAGTCAACCGACCCAGCTTCTTGGATATCACAATGCACGACTCCTCACGGACGACATAACGCCTACACCCAAAACGATTTAGTGTCTGCTTCGCGGTGATAAGGTCTGCGTTGCTAGCTGACTTCGACGGGCTCGGACGAGCGATATATTCGGATGTCATATCTATATGATGGTGTTAACCCCAAGATTTAACACAAAATGGAACAACTGGACCCCAACCATTTGTCGTCCCAGGAACCAATTAGTTTGCACCCGGGTTAGCAGTTAATGGAACAACTAGACCTCAGCCATTTGTTGTCTCAGGAAGCAATAAGTAGTTTGCACCCGGGGTAGCCGTTAACGGAAGCGCTCGAAGAGACAAGCTGGCCTTCAAGCTTCAAGCTTCAAGCTTCAAGCTCCTGATACTGCTCCGAGTCCGAGCATGGATCGTCGAACACGTGATTGTAAAATAAATAAAAATAATAAAATTTCCGGTCGTCGGGGTCAAGTCGTGAAGTATGTTGCTCTTATCGTCTAAGTCTGTCTTTGTTGGCTTCGGAAGTCGAGCGGCCTCGACAATCGCTCTCAAATATTCTAATGCCACATATTCCGCAGCGCTTGCTAAATCTCCTCAGGTGCTTAACAAGGTCCAGACAGAACTGAATTTGATCTCTACATCCATCAAAGAAATCCCCGATTTGAAATCATTTGTTCATAATCCTACGCTCTCGCTTAAAGACCGCAAGTCTGGTCTCAATTCACTCTATTCACGGGCAGAAGGGACGGGTGTTAGGAAGGAACCCATCTCGGATATCACAAAGAATCTGTTGGCCGTGTTGTCAGAGAATGGGAGGCTAGGGGAGACTCAAGGTGTTATTGAAGGTTTCAATGAATTGGTGGCAAAATACAAGGGGGAGTTGACCGTTGTAGTTACGTCCGCGGCCCCCTTGCCCAGAGACCTTCTTACGCGGTTGGAGTCGGTTCTTAGGCAGTCCCAGGCTGCCCAACAGGCCAAGTCGCTAAAGATGACCAATAAGGTGTGTATTCACGGAGGTGTGGGATTCTTGACCTCAATTTTCCATTCAGGTTAATCCTTCGGTGTTAGGCGGAATCGTGGTTGACTTTGGAGACAAGACCATCGACCTCAGCGTGCTTTCTCGAGTCACAAAACTCAACAGCGCCATTCAGGGTATGTTTCTTTCTTTGCTTTAGCATACTGCTCATCATCCAACTATCCATCAGGATCTATTTGAGCAAGGCTGAGGTGTAGGACTGTTCCTATGTATTGAATCATGTCGTTCCAAAATAGAGAGTAACGAACACTATCGATTTTGTTCGATTTATTCGCATTAGTCGTGGTCTAATAAGGCTGTCCTACAGGTCGTCTTTTGGTTTCAGTTATGGGGCGGGCGAAGGATTATATACCGATTATAAAAGTAGCCAACGAAGAGTTAAGTATGAACACAACTGTCAAGCCATAGACAAGAAGAGGGTACAGTGTTAGAGAAAGTCCCAAATGCATGCTACAAATACATCCTGGTGTCCATCGAGGCAAGACCTTACCCTAGCCGTGCCCCGCCAACGCTCACCCCGACCCCAATTCCAGCCCCGGATCTGGCTGTTAATCCAACGCCAGGGACAGTAACCCCAGGCTGTCCTGTTCCAACGCTTCCAAGAGCGCCAGCCAACAAATCTCTACAACACCTGGTCCGTTCCCTCCTCGCCACGAACCAACTTCCAGCATCACACGGGACAGCCAATGGGACGGCCACTACGCCTCTTTCACGGGCACTTCTGACAGCGGTCACAAGTGCATCTACCTCTGCCTCAGAGTCCAGGTCGTCCAGGTTTTCTGGAAACTCGTCTCCTTCTGCGAGCCGTACGGCAGTGACTTTCTTTCCGCCCTTCTTCATACCCGCGCCTCCACCCGCGCCTCCACCCGCACCCTTCTTCGTCAGGTCAATCCCGGCAGCAGCAGCAGCTTCCATCGCCAGCCGCTTCTTTTCCGCCTTTTCTTTCTCTCTCTTCTCTTTCTTCTCGGCTTTTGTCTCGCGTTTAACAGGCTCAACCCAGTTCGGATTATTCGCCCGTTGCCATTCGATAAGTAATTCGTCATAATTTCGTGAGCGACCTTGCACGGCGCGCTTAGCGCCCATGGAATGTGTTTTGCAAGTGAGAGAGCGGGAGCAAGGGAGGTTTTTGTCATTTATGACACCACAATGTTTGTCGTAGTCGACGGGGCCTTTAAATCGGCCTTTTGTTACTTTGGCGGTGGGTTTTGATTTCTTCTTGGCTGGCTGGGATGGGTCGGATAGGGAGGGGGATGCTTTGCGCTTTTTGGAACCCTTTTTCGCCGGGTCTGGGATATGTATCTGGTCGGTTCGTGGGATTTTAAGTTTGAGGGCGGGCATAAGACATACCTTCCACTTCAATGGCGCCCGCTTTCGCTTTGGCTACTTTCTTGCCGCCGGCCCGAATGAGGTCACAATTGCCTATGGGCGCGTTAGACATGCTGATTATTGGAGAGAAAAAGACAACAATGCACCAATGTGCTCGAGCATGAAGCTTCTGAGGATCGGTTTATCACAATCCTTGCATTTGACAACGCCTATGTCGGATGTAAGAGGCTGAGCGCCAAATAGTTTCATATCACGCGCTGCGAGCCATGATGTTGGAGGTGACGGAAGGGAAGAGGGGTCCGCTGGTGGTGGTGAAGGTGCAAGTGCGTCCCATGAGAAAGGCGAAGGGGATTGCGATGTTGGCTTCAATTTCAAAGGCATTGACCTTAACACGTGATCAACAAAAGGTTGCATTATAGGGCTAATTTACAATTGGCGTGTGTCTACATGTAAAAGTCAGGTTTGCGCGAGTTGATGCCGTACTCTGACAGTGCTGAACTGAGATCGTCCATGGTCAACGTGGTTCGCGTCTTGTCCTGATAGCAGGTATGAGCACAGCATTAGATGAACACATTCACGCACTTTTACAGATCCTGGTCCAGAAAGTGGCTGATTGGCTCGTGCACGGCCACCTGCTGCATTCGTGCGGATACGCGCATGCTGATAAGCGTCCGAGGCGATGTCCGACACAAACTTCTGAGCCGCAAGAGATAAAAGACGTTTCCTGTAGTAGTGTAACATTTGTTTGTCATGAAGAGTTTGAGTAGCTGGTGTGAGACCGGTCGGGAATAGTCAACTCACAGGCGAACGTCTTCGCACTCGAATCCCACGCGTTGCAGATAATAATCTGTAACTTCATTTGGAATCTAGCGACAATAGTCATAAAGGATTGTTTTTGCGGTGGATCATCTAGACCTACCAAGGGCTCGTACTCATCCAGCATCAGCATGAACTCTGCTAGCGTACGGTCCTTCCTTGCATCCTCAGCTGCCTGACGCGACTGTGGTGGAGCTGGAAGCGATTGTGATGTGCTTGCTGCTGGTGCAGCAGGCTGAGAGCCCTCTGGAGATGGTTGTTTGGTCAATCCAGCAGCAATAGGATACGCAGCAAAACCTGTAGTTGACTGCTGAGAAGTGGAGGTATCCTGGTGGGAGGCAGACATAAATTGGACTTCGGAGTGGCTTTGTCAAGAATACGCGGGGTTTAGCGGAGTCGGAGATTTAAAATAAAACTATAAAGACCAGGCTTTCTTTTCGTTTTTCTTCTGTCGTCCATTACACTTGTTGGTGAGTTTTCATACCTACTTCGAGTCTGCTTCGTGGCCGACTATAGTATTATGATGTTTGAGGCATTTGGCTTTACGCAGGAGCGCACCCTGCAGTGCAGAAATTTATCTCAGCTACCTTCAGGCGGGGTCACTTTGGTGGTTACCGACCTGCTATCTCTGAACCTTACCTTGTCCATATCTTGCATCGAATTCTTATTTACGAATGCTCTACGTTTCGCAGGTGTCATCGGCAATTCGTCACTTTGTTTCAGATCGATGCACTTCGGACAACTCGGGTGTACTCTCTTTAGCTTGTTAGACGATGACGACGTCCGTACGCCCTTTTCCCTGCAGTTGGATGTGTAGTACTAGTTAACGTTTGGTGTTGATTATTGAATCGAGTTCGCGATGGCATATGTCTGTTTAAGGAATAGCTCATCTGTCGGGTCTATTAACCCCTCAGATCAGCAGACACATTAAGCAACGTTCCTGTCCGACTACCTTCGGTAAGGCCCCGTGGTGTGAGGCTTGTGAGGGGGTTCCCAGGCAAGAAATTCACACAGTATGCACGAGTATCGGACATTAATGTAATTTATTGTAATAGTAAAATACAATTTCATTCTTGAATGAAGAATGGAAACGACATTGGGTCAATCACTTCACTTTGGTGTACCCACATATGTACATAAATGTGTTAGACATGAAAGGGGACACGCCCCCAGACTGGCCCCAATCTCGAGATACACCGAGTTCAATCCCTTGAGCCACCCTCCATGAGGTCTAGGTCACCCAGCAGGTCAGTGGCGGCGATGTCGCGTTGTACGACCGTCGGCTCCGAGCTCAGTACGGCCGGCTCTCGTTGCTTGCGTGACCACACCTTCCGGTGGTGGAATGATGGAGGTCCCACCTTTTCTTAGGAGAAAAAAAAAGGTTGTTTCCGACAAGACGTACATACATTCTTTACTATCTACTTGTGCTTACAGCACCCATACGTCCCCTCTCCCGGGACTTCAGGCAATGCCCGGGCACATGACTGCCAGTGACCGATATTGGTCGCAACGGACTTAAGACCGGGTTCTCGGTCTGCAGATCACCATGCAAAAATGACGGAATAGCCGCCCCACCTTCTGGTGGAAAGAGCACTTTCCGTCACTCGGAATGGCTGGAATCTGGCGATATCGAACCAGGATAAACCGAGATGCTCTATCCAGACCTGTCCAGATCTAGAGTAATTTCTTTACTGAAACGGTAGCGGCGGCTCGGCTACATACGGCTGTCACCGCTTCCATACATAAGTTGAAATTTTAATGAACGACCTTAGCCACCTTATCGTTGTTCCTGCATGAGTTCCAAAGGACGCGGTGATCCCTTAGAGCGCAGAAGTGGTCTGTCGTGCGCGGAATGTCGCAGGCATGTTCGCATGTCGTACAAACTACTCGTCACGCTGACCTCCCACTTCAAGGTCCAAGCTGAAATGTGACAGGTGAGTCCACATTCAGTACTCCATGGGTGTGATTGGACCTTTTCTGCAGGGTGTTTCCATGTCAGTCTTGTGTAAGAAGAAACTGTGCAGCGATATGCCCTGACGGAACTCTGGCCGCTACCAAACGTAACAGGTACATAACCACGGCAGATATACCTCCACTTTGACTCCAGCCTTTGCAATAGGGCCCTCATGGAACATGCACAGAAGATGACGGACCAAGTCAAGTCCATGAATTCAAGAATACACGACCTAGAACTTGCTCTTGCTCAAAGTCATCTTCATATCGGGGAGGTCCATCCGCTACTTCAGTCTACGGACAAGGCCAAGAGTATCCCAGATGTCGAAACTATCTGGGATTCCAGACTGCAAGATGCGGCTGGGTCAACACACATCATGGACGGCCAAGCCGTCTACCATGGAGAGACGTCCTCGTCGGTGGTAAGGTATATCGCCTCATGTCACTACTCGTAAACTTACGATGGTACTTCGAAAGTACCTCAAAGACGTCCTAGCTGTGAGAATGAAAAATTTGTCCTGGCAATGCCTATGCTGAACTCCGATATTAGCTGGATGAGGAAGAAGACTGGTCTGCACACTCGCGGGGAGATCATAATATCCCGCTTGAGATCGTCGAGCTCAAGAACGCCTTTCCTTTTGGGTTAAAAGACTGTCCGTATACAAAGCTGCTTTTCACCCAGTTTTTGCCCTCCCGTGCAAGGGCTCTTCAAATCGCCGACCTTTACTACACACACGTAGCGTGGATGTGAGTGTTGTCACTGCCGCTAGCCAAGTCAGAGAAGCGCGTCTAACTGACATTTAGGTACAACCCTATTGTCCGCGACGATTTTATGAACATGATCATCAACGTCATTTATGGGAACAATGGGCCTCCCAACCTAGATTCGGTACACTCACACAATTTATCTGTCTTCTTCAGCCTTCTCGCCGCGGGCACAATGTACGACCGCTGCCCTTCTTTTAAGGACTTGGCAGAAGAATATCATTTGCTTGCTCGAGCCGCACTTAGCCTCGATTCTATTCTACAAGAAGCAACCTGTGCTACGGTCCAAGCTCTGTTCATGATCCTTAGGTTTGTATACACTTTTGACCGAACGGGTAATGAAGCCAGGTGGTTATTAGTTGGACTGTGTTGCAGAGTTGCACAAACAGTTAGTCACTAATTTTTATACCATTTTTGTTTTTTGAGTAATGGTTGCTCTAGATTGGGCTTCGTTAGTGATTAGCTACTTGCAATCATCGGCGTACTGACATGCATTAGAACGCGACAGCGGCAATTGGAATCTGCCGCCTGATGAGGTTCAGCGGAGGCGTGTTTTGTTTTGGGAGCTTTTCACGTATGATGTGTGGGCTGTACGTTTTAGCTTACTTCCCTGAAGAATCCATACTGAAGCCATTTGCAGTCTATTGTAAATGGAAGACCCACGGCCTTTTCTCTCTCACATGTAGACTGTCGTTTCCCAGATGACCTGGATGCCGTCGTGAAGCCTTCAGGAGAACGTGAATTGGGCTGTATGTCTATATATCTAATGAAGAAATCTCGAGACTAAAGAATTTTTTGAATAACAGTTCATGCCTTTCATTTCCGCTATGTCGCCAACTGTTTGGCATTGTCAGTCCAGCATATATTTCTTGTTAAAATACCTCCTTACAGCAGTGAGTGTGTCTCCTTATTCTACTGTGAAATTACGCTGAACAAATCGTCCATATAAAGCCGTTCTTGACATCGACACAAAAATTCGCAAATTTCCCGTTCCTTCCCATCTTCAGTCTCCAACATCATCGACAGAGGCAACCTGTAAATGGTCTGATGATCCTGCTCGGGCCATGCAACAATATGGCGCCGTAGCGGGAAGGGAATCAAGTCTGAACAGTTCTTGTTCACCGTTTTTGTGTTGCTGATGCTTGTCTTATAGACCTTTTGTATATTCACAGAAGCTACTTCGCACAAGCCATTCGACAAGACTCCAAAGATCTTCTAAAACATGCCTACACGCCGTCTGTCCTGGCCACGTACAGAAGCGCCTGCCGTATGACATCGAGTCTCAAGAGTCTATTTGCGGTCCATCCTGTGGTCGCTGGTCGTGTTTGGTTCTTCTGGTCAGGTATATATTCTGCATGTGTAAGTGAACGATATTCTGGGTGCCAAACTTATTGACTGCAACGCTTGATCAACAGATTGTTCTCAGCGCGCTTGTTATCGAAAGCCCGGGTTGCAGTCTAGCGCAGAATGCACTTCAAGAACTAGATCAAGCTGTTGCATTATATGACGAAGGATCCCGAAACTGTCGTCCACCGTCAAGTCTTGTACGAAGCTGCTTACTGTTGCTAAGCGGGAACTGATTTCTGTCTTTGCCAGG
Source organism: Hygrophorus russula (assembly GCA_003314125.1). Taxonomy (NCBI): domain Eukaryota; kingdom Fungi; phylum Basidiomycota; class Agaricomycetes; order Agaricales; family Hygrophoraceae; genus Hygrophorus; species Hygrophorus russula. Next base: position 44,900 of record QLPE01000040.1, on the reverse strand, counting down.
GTGTACTACAGAAGCTCCTATCGCGAGCGTACAGCACCTTGGCCACATATCAGGCGGGTGTTAACAAAAGCAATCCACCCAACCCCAATAGCTCAAACAATCTCGAAGCGCTAGGTGGCAGGCAACTTGTCAACACCACACCTGAATCCAATTCTCCTGGTTCTAATTCCGGTTCCGCTGCCTCACAACAGTGGCCTGACCAGACAACTAACGGGGATCGTGCCGAGAGCCATGTAGAGTCCGATGGAATGTCGATAGAGTATTGTCTACGTGACTCAGGACGCGACCAGACCAGAGATTACGTGGGATCCGGCCCTGCCGGTCTTCCCCCGATCCAGGAAGGAGCTGGATACATTCCTCCACCTGGCAAAGGTTTTCCCACCAACCCGACCACAAGTGCTCAAGTGATGCATAATTTATACATGTCCACACCGTCAACATCACTTGAACAAAGTCAACCCCTTGACTCGCGAATGGAGTTGTCTTATGCGCAGCCTCCGCATTACTTAGATATACCTTTACTTCGCCCTTCGATTGTACCTTCTGGTCCTAGAAGACTAGCTGGACCAACCGAACACAATACAGGTGTTCCGCAAATTATAACCCCAGAGCAATTCGCCACGTATGAGCAAAACCAGGTCAGTAAGGTCATCTTAGGTTTCCACTTTACGGTCCTATGGCTGAGTTTGTTCAAGGATGACATTTGGAGTAACTTCGTGCGACAGCTGGTTGGAGGGTCGTAAATGCTACACTAACATATGTAATATATATAATTTGTGTTACTGCTGGACAGACTATTTGCTACCTAGTTTCCATTTTTACTGATCCCCCCTCACCGTCGGGGCACATTTTTATTGCCCTAGCCACATTGTCTGCTTCCTCCATCGCAGCCAAAAGCGTTTCGACATTGGGAGACACGACAAATCGTTTGTTCACTTCGCCCAGGACACTTAGCCGTTTGTTAGGCATGTCTAGATGGACGGCATGTTGGAGGAAGGAGGGTTGTGTTGCTGCTGTAACCTTTTGGGTTGTTAGCACCTCTTGGCTTGTAGTTGGCAAAGAGCGATGACACAAACATCCAAAAGAATTCCATTTGCGAGACGCATTTTGACAGCACCGCTCTGATACACTTCAAGCTGACCAATGACGCCGTCAACCTTGACTTCTGGGTCTCCATCTTTAGTCTTGTCACCAGATTCCGGCACAGCAGTGGTCTCCGATGATGATTGGGTGGTTGCCTTTGAGTCTGCCGCAAAAGACACCTTTTTAGGAGTGGAGACTACAGCCGTTTGATCTGGATCTACGTCCATGGGAATCACGCCCGGGGGGTAAAACGTCGGAAATGGTGAAGGAAACTGGAAAAAGTAGAGCCGTTCTTGGCGAACATCTGGGTCCTAGAGTAGGTGTGTGTCAGAGAGGAAAACAAGTTCGATAAAAGATGTACCTGGTCCAGATCAGCTCGGAGAGAAAAGTCTTCGATGAGATCCTCGAGTTCTTCATTTTCACTGTCACTGGGATCAAGGGCAGCGTCAACAACTTGGATTTGGAGAATCTAAATTAGTGGTTGGAGGAATGGTTGTAAGCGAAGGGCGCACCTTTGTTTTTGATCTTCGGGACCGAAGCCTGATCAGCGTCCTCTTTCTTTATTCTATGCATTTTAGCTTTCTTTTGACTTTTGCTTTTCTGCAAGCTCTCTGGTGCCATCCAGTCCATCTTGCGCACATTCTCCATGTCGATGATCTCAACGCCCTCATCCGGGTCAGAATAAATCTCCTCCGCATCATCCCCATCGCCGCCTGCAGCTGGCACGTCCTCGCCCTCGCGTTCCTTACCTTTCTCACTTTTCAGGGAGGGAGCCGCCGTACGAGAGAGTCCTGCGCCCAAGACAGAAGTCGAAGACGGGCCGGAACCGGTGGGCACGATTGGAGCGAAATTGGAACGGGGAACAGAGCGTCGTGCAGAGCTACCTGCCATTGTTGGTCCCATAGCGAACGGGCCGCTCGCAGTCATTTCTGCAGGCGGACGAGAGCCGACGCCCCTGCCCCTGCCCCTGCCATCATCACCTCGTCCTCTTCCGCGACCCCGACCGCGATCCGATGAAGTTGGTACTTGATGAACAGGAGCCTCCTAAAGCAAATTATCATGGATTCACTTATGGCTGCTTAACAGTTATGACAAACCGATTTAACTTCGGGACTATAACAGGTTGGTTGATCATAGACTTACAAAGAGCAAGGAGAGACCCGACTCACTCCTTCTTCCGTCTAGCTGGCAGAACCGGTACGAATTTGAGTTTCTGTGTGCCTTGCCTAGTTACATCTGCTTGCTTTTTAGCAAGGCTTCCAATAGCTTTTGGTGTGGATAGACCAGTCCCTGATGGAGGTCCTGTATGATCTAAGGGAGTGGTTGTAAGTACAAATTTAAGAAATTGAGTAGCCTCGACTCACCGGGTGGACGACCAGACATAAGTCCGAATCACGTGGTATCCCAGGTTGATACAGTTAATTCGGCTGCACAGCAATCGCGAAAGCCAAAAGATGCCAGAGCTCGTCCACGCAACATATAATGATATTCACATCCTCATAAAGGATGCAACCAAGAATATCGAGAAATTTAAACCAGAGTTGATCGTAGCTATTGGTATGCTTATGATCTTTCCTTGTTGTCCACATTCTAACTCAGTGTTAATATAGGTGGAGGGTCAGTAAACCTTCAGTTATCGCATCTTGTAATACCAGATCAGAACGCATTTTCTCAGTGGTTTCTTCCCTGCTCGTGTCCTGGCAAATGAATTCTCTCGCAATGTTACCCTGAGTTATTAACAATTCATCTTTTTAGCGCACTTTTCTTAGGAACGACTCTACAAAGAAGAATATACAGATCCACGCCATTGGCCTTTCGTTATACGAACCTTTGCCCGGGGTGACTGCAGAGCAGATGGGAAACGAGGTCATCCGGACCCAATGGTTGTAGGTCGAACAGTGGAGCTGTCCAGCGGCCGAGTTTGACGTGCCTATCATTATTCAGAGGCCCCGAATCTGGGAGATTGCTCCTAGGAAAACGCGTCTTGATTGTGGTAAGTTGACGCCCACCTTTTCCGAGCCTAGCGCATAACTATATGGGCAGGACGAGGTCGACGACACCCGCAAAACTCTCCAGTAGGCCTCCTTTCTTGAGTTACTGTTCCTTATAACCTTTCCCGTTCGCATATAAAGTTACGCCATCTCAGAACTCCAGAAGGACGTGGACCAGGAGCTATTGTTACACCCCGAATCAGAGCGGGAGGCCTTGCGAACACAGACCGAGTTTGGCATTTTTGTAGTGCACAATAAACTCAAACCCAAGTTGGCGACTTTGCCGCCTGCGACGCCGTGAGTAGTCTCGAAATTTGGGTGATGAATGTGATTGTCATATTTTTCACAGATATTTTGCTGGCGCGGAAGTACCCGATTTTTGGTGAGTTTGGGTAGCTGAGTTTGCCTCGTCCTTTATTGACTTTGCATTTAGGCTGGTGTATCCTTGGGAAGCAACGTAAGCCACTTCTGGAATCCTTACTTCCCCCTAATATCAGTTCTTCCAGGGATATTGAACAACATGATGCCTTTGCCAAGAGCGATAAAGTAAAACTTGCCAATGAATCCGCCTAATTTTTGCGATTTTGCCGTTTGTAAGAAAGGGATTAGGAGCTCGTATATATGTATCTGTGAGTCGGATAGTCCAGGAAGAGATTAATATGGAACAGACCGATTTTACTATGATGCTTTTGAACTGCAGAACATTGGTTGAGTTTTAGCGATGAGTTATTCAACAGAAGTATCCCGACGATGGTAGAAATATAATCCGTCGCCTCCGCACCGACGCCTGACGTCCTCGGATGACTGTGATAATGCTATGTCTAAATGCTAAGCAAATGATTGACGCCAAAAGTTTAAGTACACGTATCGCCGCGCTAAGCCACCCAACATAACTTGGTACCAGACGACCGGTGTGGGTATCAGGCCAAAATAATTATTCTGAATAGGCAGACTTTCATTTGCTAACGGTAAAACTTGTATGTTTTTCTGAATTTCCCATGAATTCGTTGAGAGGGTAACTGAGCGGCATTCGGTTAACTTTTCACAGCACGTACGCGTCCCCCTTCTTTCACCCCCAGGGCGCCAGTCCTATTGACGTGTCAAGGTATCTCAACTTATAGAGTTTACATTCCGCGACCGTCCGCACAAACCACCTCGAACTCATACTCCACGGTCTTGGTAATTTCTTGAGCTGGATGGCTGATGAAATCGAGTATGAAGGACTACCACCAAATGCCGGGCTGGGTGTATGTCTCAACTGTGTCTGTTGAACCGGTCGCTGTGTTCATGTTTCATTATACAGGTTAGTATGGCAGCTGGTGCACTTGTGAGTACTTTCGTGCTAGCATATGGATCTGACCAACATATCTTTTCACCGTAATCTAGGCTGGCATAACGGAACATGCTGTCATGTTTCCAGTCGATAGTATCAAAGTCAGTCGCTAAAAGAGCTTGCAATTTTACACGTGTTGAGTGCGAATTCTATCGACCCAGACGCGAATGCAGGTATTCGCTACGTCTCCCGCAGCCGTATACACTGGAATCGGTCATGCATTTACTCGCATATCATCGACGGAGGGCATGAGGACTCTATGGCGGGGTGTTTCGTCTGTAATTTTGGGTGCGGGTCCAGCACACGCTGTACATTTTGGGATGTATGAAGCTGTCAAAGAGCTTGCTGGCGGAAATGAGCGGGGAAACCAGTGGTTGGCCACATGTGCGTTCTTTCTGTGGTGGTGTTCTCTTGGAACGCCCTATTGCTGTGAGATGGTGTCAGTTAATGACTTCCGCACGACGTAGCACTGGCTGGCGCGTCAGCTACCATTGCTAGCGACGCACTTATGAATCCTTTTGATGGTAAGCGCCGGTTTTTCCTCTGATTTTGTGGCTGGCCCGATTTACCGCGGTACTTATAGTCATCAAGCAAAGGATGCAGGTACATAAGTCCGAATTTAGGTCGGTATTCACCTGTGCGCGAGTGGTATACCGTAATGAAGGCCTGACGGCATTCTACGTGTCTTACCCCACTACACTAACGATGACGATACCGTTTACGGCCGTCCAATTCACCGTCTACGAGCAATTGAAAAGATTAATGAATCCTTCTGGAGAATATTCGCCTGTGACTCATATGATTGCTGGTGGCCTCGCGGGAGGCGTGGCAGCAGGCGTGACAACCCCATTGGATGTCGCGAAAACTATTCTGCAGACGAGAGGTACTTCTCGTGATGTGGAGATACGGAATGTGAAAGGAATGGCAGACGCGTTTCGGATCATTTGGCAGAGGGATGGGATGAAGGGTTTCGCGAGAGGACTATCGCCGCGTGTGTTGACATTTATGCCCAGCAATGCGCTCTGCTGGCTATCGTACGAATTCTTCAGTGAGTACTTGGTTTAGAGTCAAGATATGCCGCTGATCCAAATTCTCCAGAGGCGGCTATACGCAATTGATGTTATTTTTTTTTCTAAAGCTTAGAATACTGGCTCTACATACGTAACATTTACAAGGATATGGAGAGTCTATCGAAGTCCGAGTGAGCTACCAGAGCCTGTCATGTTGGTGGTGTAAATTCCACTGAAGGCGATTGACTTGCACAGTGTTGACCTGGCGTTTTCCGAACGTGTCTGACTAGAATTTTCAAGTTAACCATGACACGTTCACCCGTCCTCAAGCCGCGTAAGGGTGTCTTAGGGCTTAATGGACGCATCTTCTTGTGTCTTTTGGTATCATCGGTGATGTTCACAGCGTGGTGTATTCGCTCTCTGAAACCAGCACGCTTTCGAACCGTTCAACCGATAGTCCAACGCCATACTAATCTGTTGGCGGTCTCGAAGGAAGGACGTGAATTTTTAAATGCTATT
>QLPE01000040.1:17205-38936 GCA_003314125.1 Hygrophorus russula | reverse complement strand
TCCAAATGCTATTGAAATCTCACCGCAGTCGTCTTTTATTACAGACTTCTTACACGAGGCGTCGCCCGTCGGTCCCCACTCTATGACTGTGGTACTTCCGGTGACTCTCAAGTCTCTCCCAGACTTGGAGGCTCTTCTATCGCCGTTCTTCACACCTTCAACTACACTCCATGAAGTAGTCATAGCCTGTCCTGAATCAATTATTTCGGAAGTCCGGAACATTCTTCGGACGGCACTGTCTAAATCGCAGGGTCATGACTGTGCAGACATATCCCTGTATCCTTGGGTCTCTGCTGATAATCCGGATATAGGCGTCATCCGTGCTGCATCTCAAGTCACGACAGACTGGATTTTGTTCTTGGACGAGCGAGGCCTAACTCAAGTCGGTAACCGGACACGGGACAGGCTTCTTAGTCCTCGTGTGGTTCCATTTCCGATTGGGCCCCGAGGGGTAGTATTGTCACTAATAACTGGGACCTTGTCTTGCGTCGTTCCCTCTGAGTTTTCTCAGGCGGCATCATATCTACTTCCGCCTTTTGTGACGCCGTCATCTCTCGTTCCAAACGATAATGTCGAACTTGATTATTCCGACGTCTGGGCATCTCTGGGGGGACGTTCATACCACTCACAGCCCGATAAACTGGGGGGTATCGTGATGGCTCAGTCGGAATCGACATGGTGCCCTGAAGGAACGGCTCCGCACATGGGGGATCTTCGCCAAGACTCAATCCGACCCAACGATACGCATGTACCTGGACTTTTCGCACTGCTTCTACCAGTTTCCCAAGATCTTCGTCTCTTTGCTCCTGCTGCATGTAAGCTTCAGGAAGCCGGACACAGACTAAATGTGCTGCTTTTTAAGGAAGTCTTGGATTCTGGGGTACTGCGTGTTGACTTCCCGGCTGATTCGGAATCTCAATTCATTACCTCTGGGCGGTGTCGTTTGTATTACGATGTGCTGTCTGTGGACAATATGCGACGCATGGACGAATTCGTGTCACAGTGGTTGAGCTCTCTAGACGACTGGCCTGATGTTGTGTTGACTTTGACTGATCGAAACTCACTAATGGCTGGCCTACGCTTAGATAGGGGCGTTTTTAACGCGACTCTGATTCGTATACCTCGAGCCGACTTGCCGTACACCTCTTGGATGGGCACGCTTTCCATGGAAGAGTGGCGAAGTAAGCAAGCGTTCCCTTGTACTTCACCTTGAATTGAGACATGTGATGACAGATTGGAATGTACCTCACATCGACGTCAGCGTTATCACCAACGATAGGCCTCGGTCCCTGGCACGGCTACTATTTTCATTGACAACGGGCAGATATTTCGGCGATGCCCTGAATCTTCGGATTAACCTAGAACAATCGAGCGACACAGAGACTTTGCAGATAGCCGGGGATTTCGAGTGGGATCATGGCAGCGTCTACCTTCATCACCGCGTCGTTCATGGTGGGCTCCTTCCGGCCGTCGTGGAATCATGGTATCCACATTCGAATCACACTTACGGATTACTTCTCGAAGATGACGTCGAGCTGTCTCCACTTTATTACGCTTGGGCTAAGATGACCATTCTTCGGTACAGGTACGCCGCAATACATAATTCTTGACGTACACGTTTAATAAACATATCTGTGCCCAGATATGGCGAGAAAAGTAATCAATCGTCACAGCTCTTCGGAATTAGCCTTTATCAACAAAAAAATATCGAACTGAGATTGGAAGGTCGGCAATCGTTCAATGCCCGCACCCTATTTTCCAACAGTGGCCTTTCTCACCCGACCACACCATACCTATCGCAAATTCCATGCAGCTGGGGCGCGGTATACTTTCCTGAACACTGGCGAGAGTTCCACGACTACCTTTCTCTTCGACTGTCTCTCAAAATCAACGAACACATTGTTCCTGACGTACGGTCGAACAAGTGGTCAAAATCCTGGAAGAAGTATTTCATCGAGTTGGTGTACCTCCGAGGGTATGTTATGTTGTATCCGAACTACGAGGGTTTTATATCATTATCGACCAACCACCTTGAGATCGGCTCGCACGTAAAAGATCCGTCCAAGGAGAAAAAGGACCTATTTATTCTACCACTCATGAAATTGCCCGATGTGCGAATTTTTCCGTCTTCAGGTGAACTTCTTGATCTCCCCGGCGAAGAACTTCCTGGTTGGCACGCATTACCCATCCTCAATCTCACCGGATCGTTGACGTCATTAAATGGCTTAATGAACCAAGGAGCACTACGGCGTACAGAACTCACAGGATGTTCGGGAGATATGTCGATGCCATTTGACGCATGGGAACTTATGTGTATTGAGGACAAAGGTTCGTTGTGACAATTGGAGTTGAGATGTTAATTCTTAATGCATCAGTACTGCGTCAGCGTCGGGACCTGACACTCGGTAAAAACGGAAATTCAGGTCACGGTCTTGCAATTGTGCATCTGGCACTCCCTTTACAATGTCTCGCGTTTCAAACTCTTGCTCGACGATGGCGATAACAACAACGACGGCGACAACGCATGTACATATGTAGCAGAACAACCTTACTATCTCCATGAAATAATGTCCCTCGTTTCGAGCACTCTTCAAATCAACCGACTCCCCCAACTGCTCTACCTGTTCCCCCATAGCGTGTGCCATTAATGGGCCAGATAATTTGACGCAAGAGATTGGCCATCCGATCGCAATGCGATGCTTGACTGTTGGAGTGACAAATCTCAAGATGGATGCTGTTTTAGCGAGTTTATTTTCCTCCTTTGCTCTCCATGTGTGCATGATGGTAACCGTATGCAATCCCGGCCAGAGAGGCTTGTCTTTACGTTTATAGATTTCAAGAGATTGACGCCGTCTAAAAATCATACAAATGTACATAATTCGTGTCTGCAAATTCGCAAACCCGTGTCTCAAATTAAACTGGCGCCGCAGCCGTCTCCCCTGGATGTCGATTTTGACAAACCTCGTGTTTCGGCAGACTGAGACCACACAGGTCGAGAGATTGCCGGGGATGTGCCTGCTAACAAGCCAGATCACTGTGTTTCGGTGTGAGATGCGGAGGTTCAGAGCATTGGAATGTGATCTGACGCCTGCTGCGACCGTCTTTCCAGTCATAATGACCGCGTCCTTTATAAGAGTGTACGTCGTGCCCTATGGCATTTTCTAAGCAAGCGGCAGCTCCTTCAGTGCAGTACAACATGAAGTTTATAACACTGTCAATATTGTCTCATAGCACGTCTTCCAAAGTCTTGCTGTAGCGAATAGAATGGGCGTGGAATAGCCGCAAGGTACTGTCCAGACAAGACACGTTGAAAAAGGCGCAATGGATTGTGGTGGGTAGCAAGGCGGGTTGGCTTATTATGCTCTGTTCGCTATGGTTAGTGTTTATATTCCATGACCTTTCCGAGTCGTATCCCGATGCGATTATCAATCATCCTTCTGCATGCGAGCCTGGATACACTATTGGCTTTTATGAATCACTTCTCTCTGTTCAGACTGATGTCGAGGCTGAAAGACTCACGGCGTCTTCCCAAGAAGTAATTAACTTCGTTCTCATCCATCTTCTAGACAATATTGAATTTCGAAAGATTGAGGGCGAGTAGGTACTTACTGCCCCACATCACGACTAATATGTGAGTAAAATCGGCTGAGTTCCGTGTTAAGTTTCAGTCCGGCTGGTCAGATGTTTAACCACACAAGAACCCGCTTCAGTCAATAGATTAAAACGCTCTGCAACATAGTCAGTCAGTAATAATCCAATTCTTTGTGAATTTTCTGACAGTACCTTAATACTGTAGTTCAAAATTCGAGTTAGTGCAAGATGATTCTCACACAGAAAGGTGCCAAAAGCGGTGCCGAGGATAATGTCGATTAATATCAACCGGATGGTGTTGTAGAAACTACATAAAATCAGGAGATTACTCAGAAGTCGATGAACATAGACATACTTAACATATAGGGCGGAAAAATGAGCCATGACGGTATTGTTGCGTTGATGCAAAGACTGGTACTGACCTACTAGAACGTCCCCCAGTTCTGTGCGAACATCGATCTGTTGGACTGCATCTAGTTAATACCCGCATATATAATCAGGAAGACCCATACTTGTCGCAGATATGTCCTTTAGCAGTGGCGAAGGGCAAAATATAGGCAACGATGCATTGCAGAACTTTGACAACACCCGGATGATGAAGGAGAACGGTATATACATCACGGCCACAACCCTCGCGCAAAAAGAGACGACAGGTTGGGATAAAAAGGTGGTTGGGACTCTCCACCGTGGAACGGACATTCGTTTTACCGACGTAGTTGGCCGAATCATGGTGTAAATCTTGTTGTTACAAATCAAGTATGCTGAATTGCTTCGTCGTCCTGGTTGACGGTTTGCACATCAGAGATGGCTTAACATGGCCAACGTGCTGGAAGACTGTACGAGTTGTTAGACGTGATGCGTTGATATTCTAAAGGGGGATAGTGCCAGCTGGGTCTTGTTGAACCTCTAGGGCAGAATCAAGCGGTAGGCTATCAAGCGAGTAGGACTGCATAGAACTCTGCCTGAGTCGATAGTAATATATGAAATCATAATTGGTACCGGTGAGAATACACGATCAACATTGGTTGGAAAAATCTTTGAAGAATAACTTAGATGTACCTACTCAAGTTGACCACGGGATATGACAGTGTCCGACGTGCTTGGGAATGCCGATCAAAAGTACACCGTCCTAGTATCACAGGATGGTTACTCGGCTTCATATAGGTAACGTAGGACTAGTTATGCCTGTTTGTGATTGCGTGAGTTTTGGAGAGGAGTTCCATTGCTGGTGCTTAATGTACTTGTAGCACTCCTGCAACACTGAGGACAGGGCAGGTCCATCCAAAATCCGGTCAGTGGCCCACTAGACCAAAATGTGGTCATATGTTACGGCACAACACCAACGTGTTAACGAATACGATGTGTACATGTACATATGTCGTCGGGACGTCACCGGGGCCGTTAACTACCAGACATGTATGTGTAGGCCCTACTAGTAAGGCCTATAGCTAAGGCCTAGCAAGCATTTATTGCAATATTTATGCCGCGTTGACAGTCAACGCTGCGACTGCCAAAAATCATAGGCAGATGTCGTTAAAAAAAATACTTTCACATAACGAAATGTACCCACAGGTGAGCACAAAGTCCTCGAACAAAAGCTGTAGCAAGGTACTAGGTTGAGATCTTAGGTGTGTGATGGTAATGCACACGAAAAACTCACAATTTAACTCAAGGTTCTCCTAATGCCTTCACTATTGGCAGCCTGCGCTTTTAACGAAACGTTTAAGCTACCATATCTTCCCGTCGCGATTTTTGTAGGCGGAACTTCTGGTATAGGCCAGGGCATGGCTGAAGTCTTTGCAAGGGACACGAAAGGAAACGCCCACATCTTCATCTGCGGCCGCAACCGCGACGCTGCAGAGACTATCATCGCGTCCTTCCCGAAACCCTCTGTCATTGTAGGCTCAGAACCACAGCCTATACACGAGTTCGTGCAATGCGACATAACGTTGATGAAGAACGTGAAGGCCGCGACTACAGAAATACTTGCCCGCCTACCCAAGATCAACTTCCTTGTCTTGACGCCTGGGATGTTGACGCTGGAAGGGCGAAACGAAACTGAGGAAGGAATCGACAAGAAATTGGCGCTACACTACTACGCGCGGTGGAAATTCGTGTATGACCTTATGCCCCTTCTGACGGCGGCGAAAGACAAAGGCGAGGAAGCGAAGGTCATATCCGTTTTGGCTGTTGGTCATGGGGGACCGATCGATACGGATGATTTGGGGCTCAAAAACAACTACAGTCTTCGAAACGTTGCAACTGCTGCGCCGACTTATAATGATCTGATGTTCGAGGTGAGGCTCTTTTTTGCAAGGCCAAAGTCCTATAATTTATCCACCTCCGCAGGAATTCGCCGCCCGGCTCCCGGACGTAGCATTTACCCACAGCTTTCCGGGCCTCGTGCGCACCCCGCTGACGAAGTTTGTGCACTGGTCCCTAAGACCGTTCAATCCCATCGTGCAGGCCATGATATACCCGTTCTCCCGCTCTCAGGAGGAGTGTGCCGAGTTTATGTGGTTTGCGCTGCGTGACGGGAAGAAAGGTGTGTTCCGGCGCGATCAGAACGGCGATGATATAGGGCGGAGGGCGTATTATGGGTCGGTTGAGGAGAGGAAGAAACTGTGGGAGCATACGGTTGAGGTTACGGGGAGTTAGCGTTTCGGGGACGGTATAACGCGTTCAGCTTCTTGTACATATCCTGGCGGGACGATCAAGCCAACCTTAATTAACTATGCTGGTCTTTAGTGTATACACGCAATTTATGGCGTCCACAGCATGTTGCGGGGTAGGTCAACCACTCGAATCAGATTTTCATTAGAAACGAACCTGTAACTAGATATTGATTATATCCCGTCATGTTCTAGCCTCGTAAATTCAGTTTCTACTCTGCCGGCAAGTTTTCCTCACCTTTTAGCAGTATATCAAATACGCTATGGTCGTTATCAACAGAGCTTGGAATTGACCTTACTTTTTCATCCATGTGCTAGCTTCCGCCAAGTGGTACACGTCGCGCCGACCAGTATTGTTCGAATGATAACAGAAGGGTGCGAACCGCGGGCGAGATCGTGTGTGTGAATGCCAGGTCTGGGTGCCGAGCAGAAAAATCCTGGCTAGTTAGCATACGCGGGAACACTTTCGCGAGAGAGATGCTGACCTCTACCATAAAATCATTGTAGCTCATTGCGGCGTCTCCAGCGTTTTAATGAGTGTTAATTTCTTGAGCCCAGGTCATCCGCCGCAAACCCACAATTTTCGGATATTCAAGGAAGATTCGACTGGAGAGCTAGTTTGACGCAGGTGCAGGACACCAGAGTCCGCGCTGTGCTTGACTCGCCAGGGAGCGTATGATAGGGAGTCGGATAAGAAGTCAGGTAAACGAGGATATGCCTCTTGGCTGCTGGATCAGAAAACGTAGTCTGACGGTTGGAATTCGAGTCCGTGGATGTCATGACCAGGTGAAATGTAGGAAGGTCGTCGGGATAAGTGTGCCACCTGATTGGACACCGATTGTCCAGGGTAGAATGACTCTGGAGTAGGAAACGAACCAATAAATGAACGAGACCTGGGATACAAGCTGTTTAGAATATATACAAGTGAGGTACGGCGGTGCCGGTAATTTGCTTGTCAACCATCTGCTGAGCGGGTAGATTAGAGGGTCGTCCTCTCCGTCGAGTGTCTCTGGATTGTTGACTGAGTGTCCTATGGGCTCTCGCTGGTCATTATCAGGATGACGGTTAAGATTGAGTCTGGTTTTGTATTCGCGTGCTAGTAGCACTTGTGACTTGGACACTTGAGACAACAATAATTGTCACGGTTAATTCTTCTCCTTACCCACCTAAATGACGACAAAAATTCCAGCATTCCCTCAAGGCAAAATACGAACTGCTTCGAGGTTTCTCCAACGTCCGCCAGGCCTTTAGCGCTTTAGCCTTTGGAAATTAAACTGAAAGGGGGATCATTGTTTGCTCGGAGGCACCTCTTTCAATCGTAGCCATTGGCACCAATGGCATAATGACATAGTGTCTTTTACACCAGTTAGCGGAAAGTTCGCGCGACGGCTTGCCAGTCGCTCACCCTGGGCAAATATTCAGGCCACTGTCTTACCTTCTCAGACGGCCGCAAGGTTACACTGACAAGGGCCATCTGCCAATACAGATCAGACCGTTGTCCAGAATTATGGACTTGAGGTATGTTGTCCTTATTGTTGTTTTGTGCGTTAGCATATCTTGCCATTTGCTTTTCCGAATTCTTTCCGTGGGATATCGGTCGTATTCACCAGTTGCTGAGCACTGCCGATAGCTCACGTCGAGAAGGGGGGGGAGGGGGGACTGTCGAGTCTTGTATGGCTGATCAGTCGTATTTCACATCACACTTTTGTGGTTTTTTGGTCTGCACACACAGCTTGGTGATTTGTTTGAGTGACGACGGACAGTTTGAGTTGTGTTGTGCAACTCGCCTTCATCAATGTCACGTCGTGTCACGTCACGCTTACAGCCACGGCAGGCGAGTCTTGTTACTCTCAATTCTGTCGAGGCTGAAGAGATGATGTATCTGTCAAAGTGTTTATTTCGTTTTGTTTTTCATTATCGATGTGATAGAATATAGGAACAGGAAGACGACCACGTTACTAGCTGACAGTCGTTCTTCCCCATTCTGTTACAATAGCAGCTTCACACGAGAGCAGAATTGAGACGGCTTGTATGACATGCTCACCTTCATTGATTGGCAGACTCTGTATTGGAGCCTTAGACGGGAGTGTATCCCAATACTATCTTCGTTGATCAGCAAATGGCCATAGGTCACTTCGCGGCGTTGCGCGTCTGGTTGGCAAAGTAAACCAGGCAACGATACACTCCAGTGGCTCATCCTAGCCTATTTCAGGCCCATATTGCGTTTCGAAATATTCTGAGTGGGCAGTTGAGACGAAACGATTGCGACAGAAGTCGGGGATGGTTGAACGTCACTTGTTTGGACATTTCCGTGCTTCTCCCAATAAGTCGATGAGATCCCCGCCACGCGTTTCTAGCCCATTTTCTGCTCCGTTTTATTTAAAAGGGCGAGAACCGATGTCAATCGTTCTGTCTTGCTATTCATTCAACTTTTTTTTTTGCTTTACTTGCCATTCTCTCACTTTCAGAGACTAAAATGAATCGTGAAAATTTCCAACCACTCCCTTCCTTTGCTACAGTAATGGCTCAGATGACATTACAACGCCAACTATATGTGCCAACCGCGGCTGACGATGGCGTTGATGATTCGGTAAGATAGACTGCAATGTCATCTGGGTTGTTCCCACTTGGCTCACTGTATGCTCCAGTTAGTCGCGGATCATACTAGTGAAGAAAGTCAGGCCGTGGTAGGTTTCTGTGGCTCCAGTATTCAATCAGTCAATAACATCTTGCTCAGGCCTCCGTGGAAGGTCCTACCGTCGCGACTCTTGGGCGCCCGCTTCCCTCTAGTTGGGCAGGAACAGGGTGTCTCTCAGCATTGGTTACCGTATGTTGTTATTCCATCATTCCTTTCCTGCGCGTGACTGGTTGCTGCGGTTGTGTTAGGAGTTATTCCTAAAGGTTAGGCGAAAATGCAGGGGATTATATTCGAGACGGTGAATTCCTTGGAGCCGATAACAATGGATAGTCAAAAGATCAAGTCGATCCCCCTAGAAAGTGTGTGACGTTTTTCACCAGGCCAAAGTCGCCGCTGATGGCTTACGTTCTAGATATATCGTACACACCTCCTATAAACTCGGGCTCTTTTTTGTCACGGGCAATCCTATCCTATCATTGTGACCGACGCCCTTTCCGATTATGTAAATAATTTCCTTGAGCTGACGCTATATCTTGGTCAATGGCACCCTGCTGTCGAGTTATGACTATTATTCTTCACGCAATGATTTTTCGTTTTGCTGTTTGAGGGCATCCGGCTCGAAATGTTAAATTCTGATGCGGAAGCAACGAAGCGGGGTCTCGATCGGGGACATATATAAACGGATACACGCTTCAAGTTGTTCGTCAGAAATTCAGAAACTTCTAACCCGTGTCCCTCCCTTTGGGGGACTCTTCAGCTCTTTCCCTCGTTCTCGTCCCCCTGAGTATTACTACCGTGACCGATCCTTCCCAATATCGGCATGATGATCGCAAGTCACAGTTTTGCACCCGTGTCTATTATAACTGAAACCGCCGCTTCAAGTTAGATTTGTATATTAGTCGTTCAAGTACTAGTAAGTGCTACAACAGGGGTGGGTATGCTACACCAGAAAGCATGGTATCTGGCAAGCCAGATCAAAACAAGAAGCAGAGGAAACGAAAGGCAATGTCCAACATTAGACCATGGTCCCAGTCATCAATTGCTGGGACAATGCAACAGTGAATACAAATAGAGATACATATAAGCTTGAGTAGGGATGAGTTAATGCAGAGGCCGCCTAAGCTTCAAGTGCGGCTGCCA
Organism: Hygrophorus russula; assembly: GCA_003314125.1. Taxonomy (NCBI): domain Eukaryota; kingdom Fungi; phylum Basidiomycota; class Agaricomycetes; order Agaricales; family Hygrophoraceae; genus Hygrophorus; species Hygrophorus russula. Next base: position 28,895 of record QLPE01000040.1, on the reverse strand, counting down.
GCTGCCCATTGAGACATGATGTAAGCTGACAAGAATAAGGTCATCAAGTTGGATCTGGCCGGGCCCGGTATTATTCCCGACTCTCCATTTCTCATCCGCCTCCTCCTCGAGAGGATGGTTTTGCTTTTCCTGAACGTGAAAAACGTGCTTGATTATTTGCTAGCTTGAGAAACGACTTGGTACTTACTATGATGAAACGGGAGATGCATTTCGCAACATTTTTTGCCAGTTTGGAGCGAGTGATTGGGCCTGGGGGGCTTCTAAAGTCCTTGGTAGGAATTTGCCTGCTCCATTGTCTATAGCCCGGCCACTATGCAAAGATAGAACATCAGCATATGGATAGGCGAACGTGATGAAAGATAAGTTTACTTCAAGGCGTATTGAGACGCTGGGGCCTCGCCCCTCGAACACCGTCTCGTCACGATGGAGCAACCTTTTAACCCTGGAATGCAGAGCGTCGTTTAACGGAATACCGCATTCGTCAGGACGCTCCGACCAAAACATGATAGGGTACTCCAAGTCCACGTCCTCGACATAGCGACGCCGGTCACTATTGGTATGCGGCTTGTACATCCTTTGTTGTACAAAAGGACCTGCACCGGCAGCCGCCGACATGGCGACATGTTTAAAAAATCGAACCTGATCGTGATGAGTGTAAAGCTGTTTAATTTTACTCTCAAGAGAGCTAGGGGCCTGATATAAGAGAATAAAGATAGTGACGAATGAACATTGGTTAACTCTGACCTGAGGTAAGTCAATAGATTCGTTAGAGTACGGAGATCCCCCACTCCCGTCGGGCGAAGAGTTCATCGGTAGGTAGCCCTGGCAATCAGGTGTCAAGGGTGGAGTCGTGGATTGCAGTTCCGGTGACAGATGCATTGAATTCGAGGGAGAGACTGAATAGCCCGGGTGAAACAGTCCTTCGCTTGGGGGGGTGGAGGCAATAACCGGGGACAAATGTAATGGAGAGCGTCGATGAAGACTGGGGCCACTCTGACCTGAGACTGATGGCATATCCGGGGAATAGCCAAGCCACATCGGAAACTGGGACGAGCTAGGTTGGGCTACGGTGGTATCAATACGGATATCTGGTTGCCACTGGCGCGGCGGCGAGGGATGGTAGCCGGGGGGACCAAACGGCAAAGGTCCAAAGTGGGTGGTAGGGAAATTTGGATCAAGTTCGGGAGAGTGACTCGCACCGTCCGTCTGAATAGGCGAGGAGAGAAATATATCTAACGTGTTGTCGTTCGTTAGAGATCCTTGTGGCTATATTTATTCCTTCATTAGACATCAAAACCATCGAATAAGGAATATAACAATTACAAAAGACGGAGAGGCAAGATAATCGAATTGATCAAAGGGGGTTTCGGATTGCCAGGTGTTCCCTCCTCCGCTACCGTCCGTAGGCTGCGAGCGTGATGAAGCCGGAGGGAGCTCACGACGTATACTGTAGGCAGATGTTATGTACTCACCGCCAGATTATTGGACGAAGAACTTACTCATTAGAGGAAGGCATTTCCTCTGTGAGGTGCGGTGGAACAGATGAATCGACCGCGTAGATAAGTGGGTCTTATATGTGCACCGGTCGCCCTCGGAACCGTGTGTTCCGCGCCGCCGCCTCAGTCCCATAAGGAGGAAGCTGTGAGGCCCCCATGAACGCAAACAAACAACAACGTCGCCTGAGCCCGTATTGTAGGCAGAAATAGTAACATAGCGTTATTTCGGCATCGTTTAGAGGAAATTTTCCGATGCGGAAGGACCTAACTTCCAAATTCTTCAACATTTTACATAGCAATACGAGCAAAATATGACATACGCAGCACCAGGAACCACGGAACAAGTATCAAAATTTTTTTGTTAGTAGGGCTGACAACCAAGTTGCACGAGCTATCATTCTGCAAAGAATTCCAGCACAGACTTGAAGCTGTCAAATGCTGCGCACGTACGCCGTGACTCGATTAGTGAAGATAAAGCTTAACAAGGAAATTTGTACGCTACCTAAAACTTTTCTCCCTGGCACACAGCATTCAAAATTTTGCCCACATATAAATGGCTGAACCGTTGTTGACTTCCCCACATATAGGCTGTTGATTGACTATATTAGACGAATAATTGCTGTATTCACGGACCTGTGTTACTGGTACAGCCTGGCTGTGGTTCGACGTGAGCACGTGGATCGTTTTATTGCCGCCCACCGGCATCCGATTCCAGACAATTTGAATTTCAAGCTTCAAATTTAAAAAGGTTGGAATGTCTTCGTTAGCTGGGGCATTAATACCTCCAGGGACTACGGGTCCTCATGCACCTCTCCCAGTCGAGGTTCCGGTTGCAAGTCATGTCTCAAACGATGTTGATATGCTGGTACCAGACCAGCAACTTCCGAGAGAACAACCTCTCGAAGAGGAGATGGACGATTTATTCGGCAACGACGAGGATGTAGAGAGAGAAAAGCCAGCAAGGTAAGCCACCTGAGTCACAAAATGTCCCATTCATTCATTTTTCCATCTCAAGCGCTCAATCTCCGGAACCTTCGGGGGAAGGGTCAGACCGACTGCCATCACCAGAAAGAGAGCACAGGAAGGCTTTGGAATATGAAGAAGATGATGAACCAGGGGGTGTTGTTCAAGAGGTTAAGGAGGCAATTGTACCCTTTCCGAATATCCCTGTTCCCGAGAGCTCAGATGGAGATGTGAGTCAATGTCGTGTTCGGTTTTTCCCACTTATTTACCTGGTTATTTACCTAGAACTGGATCATACGAATGCCCAACTTTGTCAAGGTGGACTCAAAACCATACCACACTGACACGTACATGGGACCAGAACATGAAGACGACGAATTACAGCAAGCAGAGACACTTCGTGAGAAGAGCATGACCATTAAGCTTAAGGTAGAAAATACTGTCCGCTGGAGATGGATCAAGAATGAATTTGGACAAGACGTACGCCCCGCCTCACCACCTATCCAGTTTGAATTGCTCACCCAATTTATATTCTAGTGTAGGCAATCAAACAGTCGTGTAATCCGCTGGTCAGACGGATCATTAAGCCTCCGATTGGGCAAAGAACTCTTCGACATTAATCAAAGTATTGATACGTCTGGCGCCGTGCCGAGACAGTCCGTTCAATCCCAGTCACAAACGCAAACCAACGATCTTTCTCAATCTCAATCACAAACGGGCCTCAAATCCCAAGGGTTAACATACCTCGTCGCACAGCACAAGCGGGCGCAAGTCCTCCAGTCGGAGGCGCTTGTCACCGGGTACATGACCCTGCGCCCTACGGGTATGCAATCTGAAACGCATCGTATGCTGGTTCGCGCTGTCGGCCAAAAGCACAACAAGGTCGCACGATTACGTATGGCACCAGACCCAGAAAAGGATCCAGAGCGGGAGAAGCTAGAGCTGATAAAACAGAGTGCTAAAAAATCAAAGAAGAAGGCAGATATGGATGATGGGTTAGGTGGGGGAAGACGAAGACGGACATATTCGAGGAAGAGGGGTGGACATGATGTTTGGAGTGATGATGATGGACAGGAAGGACACGAGTTTGCTGGGTCCGAAGAGGAGGGGGATGAGGAAGGGATTAACTCAGGAAGGAGTTCTCCACGGAAAGACAAGAGAAAGCCGAATGCGGATAACGAGAAGAAGGGTGTTGGGGAATACCAAGAGGACGACTTTGTCGTGGCTGATTCTTCGGACGAGGATGCGGGTTCTGATGCAGGCGGAAACAAGAAGAAAAGGCGCCGGGATGATGTCATGGAAGATGATCCGTTGGATAAACTTGATGCTCAGATTAACAAACAAGAGGATGAACAGAAGCGCAGGCAGCGGCAGTCAGGTGCAAAAGGATCTGGAGATAGCGGCCTTGGAGCCGATGCCAAGGAGCCAAAAGAGGAAGAAGATGAAGAAATGGATGTGGAGAGTGAAGAAGAAGAGGAAGAGGAGTTCAAGATACGCCGGGCAGGCCCAGCAGGAGGGGCCGGTGCACGCAAAAAGAGAGCTATCGATCTCGACGATGGCGAAGACGAATGACACATACAATTCACGTCCTTTCTTATTTACAAGTCACGACCGTTGTATCATTCCACAGTCCAGGTGTAGCCTTCACCGAAGTACGCCCTCTTCGTCCCACTCTCTTGTTGGCTGAATGGCGTCCACCACTGCCTGATTTTCCGGATTAGCGGTCAATAGATTGTGTAGCGTGAAAATGGCATGTTCCCGTATATCTATTGATTACGGTATTGTAACAATCACTGCTTAGTGGCGAGGAAGGACTCACATGGATTCCTTTCATCAATAACGCACAGGCTCATAACAATCTCTAAGCCACCACACGTCCGCACGAAGTCTTGCACAGCCTTGCGTTCGTGACACAATATACCCAAAAGACGCACAAGATCACGTTTGAGGTATGAGAAACCCGTCACCGCAAGTTGCTGTGGGACAGGCGTGTTTGCAGCAGGCGGTACGACGGGTTTCCCGAAGTTTATTCGAGGAAGGAAGTCGTCGAGAAGTCGGAGGAGCTCTATAATGATCTTATTTTAAGACAGTCGCTTAACTCGCGTGTTAAAAGGTCTCACCGATAAGACATTCAACAATCCCGCGTCCATCTCCATCCCGTATATCGTTAAACACATCCTTCAGGTTGCTGCCCCCAGATACGGTCGAGTGATCTTCCCCCTCCAAGCTAACAGTGACGATACACTGCGTTACGAGCACCAGCGCTTCACATACTTTTGGCAGGAGTACATCTAGTTCTGCTGGAGGGTGCAAGCTTCCTTTCGTCGAATCCTCGCGGACGCTGGAACGATCTGTGATGTCCTCACTAGCTCTGGGTGTGGTTTCTTCGACACTGGTCCGAGGGGTTGTCTCGTCTACATGTGTATCTTGCCTACGCTCTTCGAAAGCTGCACGACCAGAAATATTATCCCAAGTCTGAGGTTTATAATCGGCATTGTCGTGTTCTAATGCCTCCGACTCCACGAATTCCTCAGCACCAGACGAACTATCGGTCTCTTCGAACCACGTGCTGGTGCGTTCTTCGGCCTTGGAAGATTTGTCTATGCTCGTATGTTTTGTGCTCATACCCTTCGTATGCGCACCTCTTGATCCTGGACTCTTTCTCCCGGTAGAACTTGTACTTTTGCCATCCTCACGCCCCAGGGCCTTTTCAACGGACCCTATTGCGTATTTAGCTAGCCCTAGGAACGAGGCATACAGCATCGGGGCTAGTGATATGTAGATTTCCATCAGCGCCGTCTCCTGGGTTGACTCAGTGGGTGATGTCGGCGTTTCAGTTTGGGCATCAGGGTTGAGAGCAGGAGACGTGAGGGAGGAGAAGTTGGGGGAGGAAGGATTAGACATGCGTGCTGACTGCAAGTAAGAATCTAGGAGCTTGAGGAGGGTAGTCTGGTGTGGGGTTATTGGCTCGACTGGGCTACAGTAGAGTCAATAGGAGAGTATATAGTTTTATAAACATTAAGAACTTACAAGGATAGTTTAACATAAAGACCGGGTATGAGGCCTTCCTCGACTAGGCAAGTAAATATACTGTACCTGTGCATGACAAATATCAGCAACACGTAGTGTTATGGTGTGAATATAAGTTGACATACCCAACATCAAATGCGTTGGCCCCGTAACTATCTTCTGCATCGTACAGTTTGACCATGCCGTCTAATAGGCCCACACATACACGGGCACCAATGTTGGTCGTGCTGAGCATCGATCTATACCAACCAGCACGCTAGTTTTGGACTCATATAGTCGATACAGTGGCAATAGACGTACGCTCTTTCCGAACTCCCATGTATACAGTTCAAGATCAAGACCATCACTGCAAGAACGGTACGCGCGTCCGGCAGCGCAAGCAGTCGCCTATCCTAGCTCCGCGGCGTGAGCGGATCCCTCTTCTTTACGTTTGAGATTAGGGCACGAGAGGATGGACATACAGCAAAATAGTTTGGTCTTCTGTGAGCGTCATATACGTTGCCCATAACTTGGACATGAGCGCTTCGTTACTGGTAACAAGATTGGAGAGTGTTTGAGATAGAATACGTGTCAATGTGTACGCTGTGAGTAACATTAACCACAGTTGAATGCAAAAAGTATGGATCACATACTTTCCCGCTCTTCCATCAGAGACCAGGAGCTGTAATGACGAAGCATTTCGCGAATATCGGGTTCATTCTCGCTGAACAACTACTCGTCAGTATCGTCGACCACAAAGGAAATATCAACGCACAAGGCAGCCTCCTGGTTCTTCTCGACACCGGCAACCAGGTTTCTAGTGAACTTGGCCAAGCCCACACACGTTCTCCTCATCTCATCGTCTCTTCCGTTTTCTTCATTCCGCCTGCGTACAACATCTGTCCAGAGTTTACGCAAATTGGGCCACACAGGTGGGTCCCCCGCGCCCACCTGTTGCCTACGCAAAAGGTGAGTATTGGCTGATTGCGTATATGGTAAGATGAAAAAACCTGAGATCTTGACTCTGAGCGAGTCTCAAAGCTATATCTTCAAGTACAATGATCGCTTGACCTGGGTCCGTGTCAAACAATGAGCAGGCCTTGGAAAAATATGTGTTATAAGAGTCCGACATGGTGGTACTATTTGCAGTTCGGGCGCTACGTAGCGCTAAACTTATTCTGGTCTATCGTGATGTCTCACAGCGAGCTCAACATTTCCCTTGAAGAACATTTATTGGAGGTCCTCAGCCCACTACCGCCCATTCTGCCCCATGAACTATCAGTAAAACTAACGCCGTACGTCTCGCTCCCGACGCCCCCTACAATCCCATATACACTCCTCTTTTCGATATCACAATATGCACGCTCGCCTGCCTTCCTTACTGCTGTCCAATCACATCCTATTCAACCGTCATTAAACCCTCAGTCCTATACAATGATTTCCTTGCTAGCTGGTACAACAACATCCCCGGAGCGCTCCTTCCCGAAGTATGTCTCGAAGGAAGCGATGGCGGCCGATGAAAATAAGAGGGCGATGAATGACAAAAAGGCTATTACAACGCTTCTGAACGCTTTGTTGAGCATCGCTGGAAGCGGCGTAGCGGCTTGGTTGGCAGCCCAAAGGACTGGGTGGAGGGTGGAGTGGGTGCGCCTTCTCTTCTACTTTCCCAGTGTGATTTCTGAAGAACTGTGCAGAGAGTGCTTCTGTCGTTTTGCGTAGCCACCGTGGTTGCTATGTCCGAAGCAATTCTGTACATAATTTGGCAATCCCGACACTCGTCCCCACGAAAGATCCGTAGGATCCAGAGACATAAACGGGACGATGTGGTTAAAGACACTTCCGACGACTCTTCTGTGGTAGGGGTGAACAAGGAACGTGCCCGTGTTCCCACAAACTCAGAACTTCCCGGGTTGCGGCAACGGACCATCATACAGGACATGGAATAGGAATGTGTCATTAGGGCTATTCAATCCGAGGATCTAGGACTCACATCCTGTGTCGCGGCACTTGTACACGACCGTGACACGGACAGCCATTGAATCTAGAGTTTCTGAGTCAGAAGTTCTGACACCTGTACACTCAAGGCGTCTAAATGCTGCGTAGCCCCATTTCTGCTTGGGCGTCAGCTGGTATTGTATATTTCCTAGTACCGTATAAATCATTTATGTTTGACCGCAAATTGCTGTTATTACTATACAGACGGATACAAATACAATCTTGTAAACCCTTTTCAATCCAGCATGCTGAAAAGGTTGTTGAACGATTCAGCCAATGTCGGATGAGCAAAGGTCATATCTCGCAGCACCTGATACGGCATCTGGCCTTTCATAGCAATCTGGATCGCAGACATCAACTCACCACCCTCGATTCCAAGTATTGCACAACCCAAAATCTGACCGTTCTCACCATCCACAACGACTTTCATCAACCCCCTGCTTTCGTCGACCTCCAGAGCACGAGCAACGTAAGTCATTGGCATCGACACGACACGGATCTTCAGTCCTTGTTTGCGAGCTTCAGTCTCTGTGAGTCCTACACGTCCGAGCTGTGGATCAATGAAGACGGTATATGGGACTTGACGATGATCAGTCGACACGGCTACCTTGTCGAGAAAATTCGCTTTGATGATTCGGAAGTCGTCATATGAGATGTGAGTGAACGCTGGCCCACCCTTGACATCGCCCAAAGCATAGATGCCAGGGACGGTTGTCTCGAGTCGATCGTTCACCTTGATGTAACCATGGCCGTCAAGCTCAACACCAATTGTCTGTACATTTAACAGGTCGGTGTTTGGTGTGCGACCTGCAGCTATTAGGACATGCGAGCCAATGAGGGCCTTCTCACCACTTGAGTTTCTGACAGTGAGATGTATGAGTCCACTTGGTGTTCTTTCCACTTTAGTCGGACTTGTCTGGAGCAGGACTGCAATACCATCCTGTCGAAGGATGGCCGCAACGGCACCTGCAACGTCGTCGTCCTCACGGCTAAGTAGTTTCACGCCTCGCTGGATAATGGTGACCCTGCTCCCATAGCGGCGGAACATCTGACCAAATTCAAGGCCAATATATCCACCTCCAATGACCAACAAGTGATCTGGAACTTCTTCTAGCTCCATGATTGTCGTCGAGTCCAGAAAGGGGACATTCTCTAGTCCGTTCAGGCTAAGCAGACCTGGACGAGCACCGACGTTTATGAAGATATTCTCTGCTGTCAGTCTGATTTGTTGACCATCATTCACACGAACCATCACTTCCTTCACCCCAGTAAAGCTCGCCCTACCCATGAGCAAATCTAACCCCGCCGTCTTTTTGACCCGTTCCTCACTTCCTTCCCTGAAGCTTTGCACAATAGCCTTCCTCCTTTTCTGCACCACACTCATATCAATTTTATTTTTTACATTGGCCACAACGCCGTAATCGGAGCACCGTTTCGTGAGATATGCGGCACGGGCACTAGCGACCATGGTTTTTGTTGGAGTGCAACCTTCGTTGATACAAGTACCACCGACATGAGTCTGTTCGATCAACGCTATTTTTCCGCCCGCTTTGGCTAGAGCTATGGCCAGAGGACCGGCAGCTTGTCCTGAGCCTATAATGATAGAATTATAAAACTTGACTTGAGACATGGTTGTGAGGACCAAGAATTGTGAAACCTGTCGATCATTGGACACGTGACCAATCCCCGCTCTGCAATGGACGCTGTAGAAAAGGCTAACATTGAGAGGCAAAAGAGATGGTACGTGACGGAAACACAGATGCTACGATGTGCGCTGACATTTTTTGGTGAAGGGCCAAGGTTGAGAAAGCGGGTGAAGGTACTTACGCTGTGGTTTACAGAGGTGAGCGGGTAATTAAATTAATATCGACCTTCAGACTGAATCATTGCTCAGGGCGTGAAGTTGCCACCGGTAGACAAGTTGCGATCAAGAAAATAAAAGTTGGACAATTCAAAGATGGACTTGACATGTCCGCCATTCGTGAAGTGAAGTATCTTCGCGAACTTCGTCACCAAAATGTCATAGAGGTGAAATTATAGGCTGCTGTGTGAACGTCACTCATCATTCACCATAGCTCTTGGATGTCTTCTCGTCAACAAAAAATCTCAATTTAGTCCTGGAGTTTCTTGATTCTGACCTCGAGATGATCATCAAGGACCGGTCGCTTGTGTTCCTCCCGGCAGACATAAAAAGTTGGATGGCTATGACTTTTCGTGGACTCGAGTTCTGTCATCGAAATTGGATTCTACATCGTGTAACTTTCGCCCTCATAGCTCTCGTATCATATCCTACCATTAAGCTTGCGAATGTGTCTTTAGGATCTCAAGCCAAACAATTTGCTCATAGCATCGGATGGCCAGCTCAAAATAGCCGATTTTGGCCTGGCTCGCGACTTTGCAGATCCTGGCTATAAAATGACTTGCCAAGTGATTACCCGGTATGGACCCCCGCCACGGTCCAAGCATATTCTTACTGTCGTATAGTTGGTATCGTCCCCCAGAGCTCCTTTTCGGCAGCCGTTATTATAGCACCGCTGTCGACATATGGTCTGTGGGATGTATCTTCGCTGAACTCATGTTGCGTACACCCTACCTACCTGGAGAAACTGACATGGATCAACTCAAAACCATCTTCCGTGCCCTGGGAACACCAACAGAAGAAGACTGGCCGGCGAGTTCCTCGAGATTTGACACACACCTCTTCCTAATGTTTAATCATATTAGGGTCACACTAAACTGCCCGACTACATCCCTGTTGGCCAATTCCCAAAAGCTCCCCTGCGCGACCTCTTCACAGCTGCCAGCACCGACACATTAAACCTGCTCAGCAAATGTCTCATTTACGAACCCCGAAGGCGTATCAATGCGAGAGATGTGCGTGTGCAGGAATTCTTTGAGTTGTAAACTGTGGCTGACAACTCAACTTTGAAGGCTCTCCATCATGCCTATTTCACGGCTATCCCGAACCCTTCGCATCCGTCTAAACTGCCGAAATGTGCACATGCATCACGACCCCTGGAAGAAGTCGACGGAAACGTTGAGATGAATGGTCATGGACCGGGGGTCAAGGCAGCTGCACCCAACAAATTAAAGCGAAAGCTGTCACCTTCAGGTGGGGATCTCAAGAACAGGACTGTAGCACGGCGCTTGGATTTCACGGAGCAAAAAAAAGGACCTTAGCTGACAAATGCTCATCCCCGTCCTTGTACTTATTCTGGGTTCTTGGCTGTGTAACTATACAGGTATGCTGTTGTATCTACTGTAGACTACTGGAATTGCAATTGCGAACTCGAGACGGAGTTGCCGTTGAGAACAGTTGGAGGAAATCACGACAAAAGAAAAACAAAATAAGACTGATATTAACGCGGCGTTTCGCAGACTGTGCATTTATCAGTAGCTGTCACCGGGTTTGGTAACATACACGTAGAACACGTCCAACCCGCCCCACTTGATTTCGAAGGGGCGGTCATTCCTGCAGCTGACCAATTAAATCCAACAGCTGCAGGAGTTTTCACCGTCGTCAAGGCTTCAGTATTCGGCTTATGGATCAAGGAAAAGTCGAAAGTCGGCAATGACCAAACAGGGGTTGTTCTGGCTGCTTTGCAAGCCATGTCACCGGGTCCCGTGAAATTGGACGACTCCCTGAAGACGAACGAGTACTTGGGCAAAACATCCACATCCATGGCCATGGCAGCATCCTTAGGGTCTAGTTTGACCTGCTTCTCCGTTGCTTTCCCCCTCTCCTGAACGGCTTGTACAAACTGAGATGGAGGAGGTGTATGCGTAGCCGAAGAAAAGGAAGATATATCCGGCTGGTAGCTAAAACGCAGTTTCGAGGGTTCCTTCGGCGCAGAAGACTTTCCGCTCAAAGATGGTCTAATACCAGTGGGAGCCGGCACCCCTGTTGAGTCTGACGGGCTGGAACCATTTGGCAAATGAGGCTTTGTGTTATGAGTTTCCATGGCCTTGGATGGTCCTGTGGTGTTTTGGGGAGGCATGTCTTCGTCCTCGACTTCCTCAACCGTCACCGGACGGCGGACAACACCCTCGGGATTCGCGGGTGGTCGAAAACGTTGGCTTCTTGTACGGGGCATATCTTCGTCCTCGACTTCCTCTACTGTCACCGGCCGACGGATGACACCCTCGGGATTCGCAGATGATCGAGAACGTTTGTTTGTTGTAGGGGGTGGGAGCATCTCTTTGTCCTCGACTTCCTCTACTGTCACC
>QLPE01000405.1:0-14018 GCA_003314125.1 Hygrophorus russula | reverse complement strand
GCTGCCTCAGCCCAGCCTCTGACTCTCCGTTGATCATTCTAAAATCGGCCCTCAGCGGTAGGTTACTGCTTGTAGACGATTCGGACGGCTTTATTGAGTCCCCAAACTCGTGGATACTACGTTAGAATGGCGACTCTGATAGAAACAGACAACGTTATCTACCCGTCTCCGCTAAAGTCTACGCCTCGTTCACGCCGCGTGGGCATGGCCAGCCCTCCTGCTGGATTCAATCTTTCGAGCTCGACATATGAAACATCCCTACCTTCCCCACCTTCTTCTCCACACGCGTCCCCACCTATACCTCCTCGTTCCCCACTCCGACCGCCTCCGCGACGATCTTTCAGTTCCTCTGTTAATACACCACCAGATTCTCCTACTGTCGCTGACTCAATGTTTTCTTCGTTGCAATTCCGCAATCGCAGCTTTGTAGCTTTACTGGAGAGTTTGAACACACAAGATAATCACCATACACTTCCTGACAAACAATTACCTCCACCCCCTGACTCCCCGATATCCTTGTCACCTATGGATGAAGAAATTACTTCTTCTTCATCTTCCCTGGTCAATCCACCACCCTTATCCAAACGAGACCACGCTCTACTCGAGCTGTTGTCATCTGAACGTGCTTATGCGTCTGATTTGGCTTTGATTCGGACTGTGCACATTCCGCTAGCGCTAGGTAGGTTTAATTGCACAGTTTTTTGTCGTCTTGCTCAGTGCATTATAGGCGAACCCCCACCATTCCATACTGCCCCAGTGACCCCACCCCACTCGTCAGGGTCATCATCGCGTACCATGTCAACTGCTTCCGACTCCTCGACAACCTCATCCATTACTAGTCCGCCGATGACCCAAGCAGATGCTAAAATTATATTCAGTAATGTTCCGGAACTTGCCATGTTCACAGATCGATTTACCGAGTTGCTGGAAGAGGCTTTGGGTTCTGTTCTTGAGGAGGGGCGAGGTGAAGACCACGTTGGCGCCCTTTTCCTCGAAACAGTTCGTCCCGGACCCTGTCTATTTCTTATCTATGTGCTTAACTTGGTCCCCTCGTAGATTCCCTCGCTGGAACCACCGTATAGGCTATATATTACCCGACATCCGACCGCACTGGCGCATTTAGGCGCCCTTCCACAAACACAAGCCCTCGCGGCGTATCTAGCCCACACACGGACCTTGGCCGCCTCGCTAACCCACGCGTGGGACTTGGCCTCACTGCTCATTAAACCTGTTCAGCGCTTACTTAAGTATCCCCTTTTATTGGGCGCAATCCTAGACGAGACCCCTGACAGCCATGGGGACAAGGAAAATTTGAGAATGGCGAAGGCGAAGATGGAGGAAGTAGCGCGAGGTGTGAATGAGGGAAGAAGACGATGGGAGGTGGTCAAGGAGGTGTTGACGAGTAAACCTGGAGAAGGTCCCAAGAAAAAGGGCATCAATATCAACGTCGCTGCATCTGTAAATCTGGGTCGGATGAAGAACTTACGTGCATCAAAGCCGACCGAAGGCAACGAGGAGGCAACACAGGTCGAGCAGATGGTGCAAGACCTGAAGAAGATGAGTGTATTCATCAATGACATTGCCAAAGGCGCGATGGACTGGTGTACAACAGTCCGCGTTGTGGTGGACCAACTACGAAATTGGGCAATTGACTTCGGGAAGGTCATTGGCTTATCGGACGAACAACAGTCAGAAGCCTTCGATGCGTTCTTGGTCGTTGTACAAGACAGGCTCGTACCGTTATGCGGGGAACTCGAGATTGTCATAAAGACGACATTGCTGCAGGAACTTGCCCGGCTGGTGGCCACCACACGCTCGCCTCTGCGGTTAATCGATGCCATGAACACCTTGGAACCTCTACACTATAATCTCCTCAATATCAATTTTTCCAAAGGTCGTCCTCCAGCTACTCTCCTCGAAGCCTCCCAATCCTATCTTGCCCTTCGTGGACAGTTATACTCAGAACTCCCGCAATACCTAGCACTCCTGAATAAAGGCATAACGGCAAGTATTTTTCAGTTTGGACGCATCCAAGCAGAATTTTGGGGAGACGTAAGGGACAGATGGGGCGAATTGTGGGATGCCCTCCGCGTAGAGGGTGAGATGAATGCTGGCGCCGGGGAGACACTGCGAGTGTGGTGGGAGCGGTGGGTAGAGGTCGATAAGCTGGTCACTGGCCTGAACTGCGTCAACCCGAAAAGGTTGTATACGGAGAAATTTCAACCTACTAGAATGGCGGCGTCGGTGAGTTCGATGACAACGAGTTCAGATGCTTCACGGTCGCCACCAACGCGATCATCGTCGTCATCCTTCATCGTCCCATCACTAGATCCTTCGTACGTTTCTGCACCCTTCCCGCTTTCGCCATCCGTATACAAGGGTAGGAATCGGGGTGATTCGATTTCGACAAAGACACGGAGATACTCGAATGAGAGTCTACACTCTGGGAAGTCGGGAAAATCGGTCAAGTCAGGAAAATCATCTCGACATAGCAGAAGCGACGAATTTGGGGAGTATGTACCGATCGATGCACCCGATGTCCCACCTATTCCAATACCCATGCCATTACGGACAAAAAGTATGCCAGCTGCAATTTCAATCTCTTCGTCATACAGTGGGGTTTCACATAGCTCGCCACGTAGCCCTGTTTTCCGTGACGACATGGACGACTATGAGGAGCGCGGTCGGATAACTCGAAAGTCAAGCTTGAGACGGAAGCTTGCTGACAGTTTCAGAGCCCCTTCGTCGCATCATCGTTCCTCTTCAGTTAAATCACTAGGGCGTTCCCTACCGTCATCGGCACCACGTGCGGCCACCTTCGCCCCACCCCCAAGTCATGCCCCATCATTACCGCCGCCACGAACAAGCTGGGAGCATGCGCGAGCAAAGTACTTGTGTCGAGTCGTTCACCCATGTGACCCCCCCGATGGTGTTTCGTACAACGCCCTCCCGTTCTTCAAACTGGCCGAGGATGACGTCTTTGAAGTATTGTACGAGGCCGGCCATCCGCTCACACACCATGAATTGCCACTGTACGTGGACGATGGTGAGGACTGTCTTTTGTTGGTCAGGAATCGATATGGCAAGGTTGGTTGGGCATTGGCGAGTTTCTTGATACCGGAAGACTAGCTTAATTTACCTAGAACATATCTACCCTCATTTTGTGTTTTTTTTTTCTTTCCTGGATTGCTTTGTATCACGCATAGGAATCTTCTGAATAATGGACTACTTATTACAACTGCGCTTTTATATATTTATTCATGCCCACAATAATGTTAGCCCGTTCAAAACTGCGCGCCCGGTGGAGAGAATCATGCGAAAAAGGGGGAAACATATAAAGCCGCAACATTCCAAAATGATTGGGTCAAAAAACTTTAAATTTAAGGTGTAGGCGGTTCATGATCGCGAGACTCCACAGGCTATCCATCTGGCCCGAGCGGCCAGAATGTGTTGCGGAAGAGACCGTTGGGGTCATATTTCTTTTTGACCTCAGCCAAACGTGACCAATTGTTACCAAAACAAGCCATGGTGCGGGACACGGGTTCATGCCGTCCAAGAAACTATAGTATAGATTAGTTATTAGTAATGGGACAAAATTGGACACCGACACTGGGAAAAGGGCCCCCTGTGGTGACGGGGGTCAAAGTTCCGGAAATCCACTACAATAGAATTGATCAATATGAATTTATCCGAGTGCGAGTTTCGAGTTCACCTCTTCTGAAGAGTCGATGCAGCGTGCGTCGTCATTACCCATGTCCCACTGGTGCAGAGCGGCGACGGTGAACGCCGCTTCACGCTGGGCTTTCGGCAAGCACGTGTCCTCAAAATCGGTGATTGCGCCACCAGCGAGCTCAAACAACCATGCTTTGAAATGAAATAAAAAATGGTCAGGTCTGCAACTCGGTTAACTTACAAGCAAAATATTGCTTACTACAGCCGACAGGGGTGTCAGCGAATTGCATGACGGTCTCGTTAATAGTCTCATCCGGGAGAGACGTAATGAGCGCCGAGCGGATGAACCACTGGTTGCCGCCTAAATTGAAATATCAGCACAATTAACAGGATCTCTGTCCATATCCGACATACGTTTTCCACGTAAGACCTGGGCCACGCTGTCTTGCTGGTGTAGGAAGCTCTTCTCATCGACCTCGTTTAGGAGACACCGCTCACCGTCCCAAGACGAGATAGCGGCTAAGTATTCTTGACCCTTTTCCTTAGGTCCAACATAGCACATCTGGACGACAATCAGGGACTCTTTCCCCTTCGGCCCTGCGGTGAGTAAAACATTAGCATATAATTCACGTGGAGCTCCCTTGACACAGTCTCGGAAATGTTTGATAAGGGAGGGGGCTGTTGCTGGATGGAATCGACTGTGGGATGACGAAGGTTAGGACGTGTCATGGCATCAATACTACGGACAGACTAGATGAGGTTTCCTGCGAAGACCACGGGGACCGGAAAAGCCCTTGCCTTGTACCGAGTCGCAACGCCGAATGCAGGCCCTGCTCCTCGGACGGCCCACCACAAGTCTGCAAGGAAAGTAAGCAAGGTAGGCGACTCATAGTATAAAGTTGTTACCCGGGTGCTCATCCTTGTTCACGACGATGATTTTACCATCATACAAAACCATTTCAACTTCAACAAGGTTGTCGACGCTCAAACCGTGCAGACGGCTCAGGAAACCAAATCCGCCGAGAAGCATAATGGAAGATCCTACGGGGTGCGCCGCACTTAAGGAGGAGTATTAACGTTGAGCATATGCCCGCATCACGCCGAAGAAGCATACTCACAATGGAACATGGTAAGGTATGACGCCGGCAACTCCAGTCACGGATGTTGCTTCCAACGGATTCTTTGCTGTGAAGGTGTCGATCTCTTTTTGTTTCATACCCGCACCGAAAGTTACGTATGCATGAGGATGCACGGGTTCTGCTTGTGATAGTAAATTGCCGGCAGGTGGAAAAGATGAATT
Source organism: Hygrophorus russula (assembly GCA_003314125.1). Lineage (NCBI taxonomy): Eukaryota > Fungi > Basidiomycota > Agaricomycetes > Agaricales > Hygrophoraceae > Hygrophorus > Hygrophorus russula. The sequence continues at coordinate 9,046 of QLPE01000405.1, read as the reverse complement.
AGCCACAAAGGAATTAGGCCCTGTGCCCCATGACGCGCCGTACGACAGTTGAAGGCCGAAATTTGATTGCAAAGGAGCGGGCCTGAACAAAGTGGGGGTATAAGTGGTCCTATCGCTCGCGAGGTACCCAAATGGATCACCTCCTGAGGGGGCTGGAGATCGCTTATTGGCTCCCGTATACGGGGGGGAAGGGGTTGTAACGGCCGTGGAATCAGACGACTGAGTCTGGGATCCATCTGGGCTCGAGGAGTCTCTGACTGATTCATCCGAGTCGGGAGTGTTCTGGCGGTAAGGGTTGTAAAGCTCCAGCTCGGTCTCCATTCTTCGTCTAACGCTAGGGGATGGATAGCCTCCCATGGTCAGGGAGGGCAAGGTTGGACCCTTGAGGAAGTTTGCCACAGCACGAGAAGCTGAATCGTACACGCGCAATTGGGCATCATCATCCCGTCGTCGCTTTCCAGTACTGACGAGACTGGCGTCTACCGTTGGTTCGCCTGCTTTGCCTTTCCCCTTGCTCCCTGCAGTAGGGGTATCCCTTAGACTGGTGTATGATCCACCAGGGAGTGGAGCCTCGATGTCTAAATCGCGCAGTCGATTTAAATCAACAATAATGTCGCCCCCAATGGCCCAACCTGCCGTTCCATAGCCGCCTGCTTTGATTGATGGAGAGAGCGAGTATTTTGTGCAAAATTGCAAGATCCTAGAAAAGTAACATTTAGGGCCTGCGGGATAATTCGATAAACGACGTACTCACCTACTGACATCTTCTGCATCTAAAGGGCATGTGACGGCCTTAGCTCGAGTAATCACATTGCCGTTAAAAATGGTCGAATACTCCCAAAAACTGTAGGGGGGGTGTCAGCAACAGAATTAACCTTAAGTGATTGGCCAAACCTCGGGTCGTCGTGAAAAATAAGGTCACCTTTGAGAGCAGGTCCTAATTCTTCATGCAAAGCATTGGATAGGGTAGAAACTGTGTTGATTGTTAGTGGGGACATGTTAGTGGTAAGATGAGATTTGGTAGGGCTTTAAGTACCTCAAATTCGCGGAGAATTCAAGTTTGACGTACTTTGGATCCGACATGTCCGTAAGCCTATTATTACATAAGATCTAGATTTTTGATTGGCCGCGCGGGACTTGGCTAGCTTGGCTAGCTCTTTGCTAAATTCAGATTCAGACCTAAACCCATTTTACTAATGAGGTACCCACCCTGGAGTCCCGGACAATGGCCACTACAGTAGCCACGGAGATCTAATGCAATGCCTGCCAAATGAAGTTAATCGACACTATCGCGGGAAGAGAGTGGACTGGTGCCTTTATCTCTCCACAAATGACAGGTAATGTTACATATTCACGGTATTATAAGTCATAACGGTATTATAACACCGCGAATGTGACCTGCTGTAAATGAGAACAGCTCTGGGTTCACCGAGAGTAACAAACAGAAGCGAAAGGGCAATCACTCACGGGCAGTGCATGTGAACTATCCTAGTGATAAGGTGAACTATCCGATAACAGCGCGCGGCTTTATGACAAATAGCCACCTGACAATATATTTCAGCCGTAATTCAGTTTCCCCCGTGCGCCCTAATGCAAACATTACTTCAACCAACTTAAGGTCGAAAAAAGCAAACAGACATAACCCGCATCTAGGCCCTGACACAAGGCATCAGGCTATGGCGCATGCGGCCCCACAGCATCGCATTCGCGTCGATGAGCGCTGAAATATAAAGATGATTAGTTAAGGATCCGGCCCGCGCAGGGAAGTCCACACGTACGATTCAGTGTGAGGATGGGAGACCAGGGCAACGAAGATCCGACAAAAGTAGACAAGACGCGAGTATCACCCACACTCACATGTGAAGATTATGGTTTGGTCATTCTGTCACCGAATAGAACAAACCTGGAAAAGCACCATTTCCCCCGACTGGACGAACTAGTCTAGGTTCTGACAGGAAGGTCCTGCAACACAGTTTAGACAGTTGACGTGCATTGACGTGCAGTATTCGTATGTTATAGGATTTTGATCGGCATTCTCATCCGAATAGATAAGACACCTTGGATTTTAAAATTGCTTTGAACGAATGGAGATCAGTTGAGGCTGTGACCGCGGCACAAGTATAAAAGCGGCCTGTATGCATTACTCACATGTATATTATGTGTTTAATCGGATTTTCGGCAACCCAGACCGAACAGAACAGAGAAGAACATTCTTGAAAGCATGCTTTAAGTTGCTTTATGGCCAAAGGACCCAAGATTACTGCGCTTACGAGATACACTAGAGGGACCTTGGAGTAAGCTTGAGTCAGTGAAAGGTAAAGGACGTCTTCGTCGAAGCTAAGTTCGATGGAAAAAGACATTCGTTGATGATCCCCGCTGACAAAATGATCCCCGCTGACAAGAATGCATTAACGTTCCCTGGACCATAGACTGAACCTGTGGATTAAGGATATTTTCCAATGAATTTTGTGCTACATAACAGAAGGGAACAAATTTATTAAAAGATTGAACTGTGGGGCAAAGTCGTTGACGGTTGTGTGACAGCATCTTTTGAACCAAACAACACCTGGTGGCGTGGAACTCACTGACAATGCCAAACTCAAAAGACGGTCGTGAATATCTGCCTAGGGGACGCAGTCGTTCTTGTAGCAACGATCGAACATACAGAAGAGATAATAGTGACCGTCCTAGGGACACTAGCCGACAGAGGCACAAAGAACTAAAGAGCTCCCACCGTCGTCACTCATCGCGTTCGCGCTCACCCTCACGTTCTCCACCACACCTGTCTCATCATCGCTCAAGATCCATTTCCAGGAGTCCAAAGCGACATGCACGCTCACGCTCACGTTCCCGTGACAAGGATAGCCGGAAAAGGGGGAGATCTCGTTCACGGCCCGTCTCAACTACGCCGTCGACCTCATCGGATCATAAACATCGTAAGCGTAAAAAGGATAAACATGGGAAACGGAGTAATCGGAGTCGCGAGAGAAAGGAAAGGAAGAAGGAAAAAAGGGTCAGTCCGATCACATTTTATTCTCGAACGATCGTCTTGCCAACAGTTATTTGCTATCTAGAAAAAACAGAATTCAAATACAACACCACAATGGGGTAAACATGGTTTAATTGGCGAGTCTGAGTGAGTGATACTTTCATTGGACTGTGTATATGGCTTCATATGACATAACTCTTCAGTTTGTTCACCAAAGGACCAGAATTTCACACATGGCTTGTCGAAGAACGGAAGATAAACCCGGAGACAATATCCAAGGACCAGAGCAAAAAAGAATTTGCTAGGTTTATTGAAGATTTCAACACGGGTTTGTCACAAGTTCTGTCGTCTTATGCTATGCTAATTCCTCTGTCAGCCACCCTTCCCCACGAAAAATATTACCACATGGAAGCATACGAAAGGCGCATGTCAGCCATGCGTCAGGGCGAGTATGTTCCTCCTCCAGACGACTCATACGATCCTGCAGCCGACATGCGGGCGCATCAAAGCAAGCACAAGAAGAAGGAAGTGGAACATGAGAGTTATCTGAATAAAGACCAGCTGATGGAGCTGAGACGGGTGCAACATGAACGCATTGAGGTCAGTTTTTTTCCAGCTGTTTCCCAGCACCGATTTTATTTAATCTACCCTAGGCCGGAAAAATGAAGCTCCTGGGAATGGATGTAAAACAGAATATGGGTGTTCGAATGGACGGTACCATGTTCGATGGCTGAACACGGTCTCGCACCATTGTATTACCGCCTAATTTAACATACGAATTACCTTCGTTTTTTTTTATAGCCTTTTATCCAGTTTAAAAGCCTACTAAGAGCGTCGTCATACACAGAACTGTTACAATCAACTCTTTCCACAGAGCAACGTGGGATTTCCGTCAATTTGTAGGCAATCTATCAAATGAATGACGGCGGCTAGAGCACACCATGACGACTTGCTCCTCACTCCCCGAATCTCAATAACATAAACTCGGCGAGATGCCGTACGTTCTTTTTATACGAAGGTTTATTTCCGCCAATTTCATATCCCCCAAGTCTTCTGACAGCAATGATCTAGGCCAAAAACGAAGAAAGGATAAAATATGCGCGAGTGGTTCATCTCGTTGATAGGTTCTTAGTTGCATGTCTCAATTAACGATGCATCTATTGTAGGTCTAACTTAAAATCTGCCTACTTTCACGGCCATATCCTTGCTAGCCGCTACCCAAATTACTGAATAGCGTGAATCTATCCCGCGATTCGGGCTCAATAATACCGTGTCTTCACTGGCAGGAATATTGAGATATAGACAAGAGTTTCCACCCTCTTAAGAGTACTATCTGTTTCAGAATACCGCACAAACCCCACCGTGAGGTAACCTTGCCGTCAAAAACACATGTACATTCTACACAGGCAGACCAAATTCTTGACTTTTATTTCCTGCGGGATTATACTAATCACTGAAACTGTTTTACAGCCTGAGGTGGCATGCGTAGCAAACTCGAATTACAATTCTGTAGTACTAGTACTATAGTGCTGTAGTTCTTCCTACCCTCAAACACGTGCAGGCTGAGATCGGGCATAATAACATTACTGGGTGTAGCCACAGCCATCCAGGAGTTACTGAATATAGCGAGGTATTAGATCTAGTTAGACTCAGACGTGGAGATCATCCTACCTAGTTATTTTTCTGGAATCTTTGAAATATGCGTCTTTCTCGCCCCATACCAACCACCAGTAGCTGAGATTGACGGATTTAATTGCCAGTCGCATCTCCATCCTACAAATCACAACCACGCCAGTGGTTAGACTGGCTTCTGCCTCACGAACCGTGATATTAATCAGCCACCAGCAGTTATCAGGTAGATAGAACAGAGGAAGACAGTGATTAGGAAGTGAAGACTTGGTGATGGCAATAGCAATGAGGGCCTTCGACAGGAGTCATCCACTACCATCACCTCTGCCAAATACCATACTCTCAAACTCAAACTGGCCAGTGTCCCTCAGTCTTTCGATCAGCACGTCACCCATGGCGCTCATAGATGTCAAGACGCCGCCTTGGCGGCCCAGAGGTGGCAGAGACTCGTAGTCAAGCAGGAGAGCGAGGGCTGATTCAGATAACATGACTATACGCCGTATGGCATTAGGCTAGAAGTAAAATTTTCAAAAGGATGCTTACTAGAGCTGAGACTGTACCCTGGGTCTCCCTTGCCGCTCATAACACTCTTCACGTGAATCTGAGGGGCATCTGCACTAGCAACAGAGGAAGAAACATTGGTAACTTTGATGTGTCCATTTTTCATTACCCTGTATCAAAATATCCGTCAGCGATCAGAAGTAACACCACCGTTGCATAGATATGCACTCCTCGGATGGTCCCGTCCCGGACTGCGCCAGGAACCTTTTAGTCAACCAACGTATCTATGAGATGGTTTAGTCGACAAAATAATTTTGGTGCACGACCACTCACCGGCGGAATATAAACCATACAGATCACGGTTACGGCCAAACCAATGCTTAGAATAATAGCCTGAAGATTGGTACTAGTCTTCATGAATTCCTCGTATTTGAACTCGGGCCCATAGGCCCGACTCTTCAATTGATCCAGTGTCGATCCACGCTTACTGGTCACGTTCGTTCCGCCGCCGGATTGACGGGATTCAAGCTCGTGGAGTGCCCAAGTGCGCTGCACCAATACCTTGTTGACTCGAGCCATGAAGAAGTAACCACCGATGGTTGGAGGTAACAAATGAGGGAGCCTGTAAAGGAGTCGCGGGCCAGGGGTGGGCTGGCCTTTGACTGATTAATGTGAGCGATGGGTTGAAGCATAGAGAAAAGATATATGCATACGTACTAGGGCTCAGCGCGTAGTCAGCAAAGGAGGCTGTCCGTATATGAGGAGGCACCTCTTCAATCATAGCTATCGCCGTGCCCAGCGTTCCACCCGACAGGGCTCCCTTTATAGCATATACCGATGTAGACGTATCAATAGCGGTACCATTACCAGCAAATGATTTCAATGTTTTGTTTGAAAGGAAAACGGGGATATCAGAAGTAACGCTGTCCATCCCGCACGATGGGACAATAATGGACCCGGTTTTGGTAGCATAATAATCGAATCTAGCACGCATAATTGTTGAAAAGAAATAGCAGAAAAAAAGAATTTCTCCCACAAAGTGATGATCTCCTGAATCCACGCTGATTCGCCCGTCAGGTCCACATAATGCTTCCCATGCCGTACGCAAGCCCTAAATGCGTCCGAGCGTAGATGTTAATTTCCGCTTTACAACAAACAGAGTGAGCCCACAAACTTGACAACAGGTGTCCCCCACCGCCAATAAGGCCCCACAGTATTGATTACTACTTTTGTCCGCTTCACTGCATCCTCCAGTTCGGCAAAATTCAACACGTCCAATCGAACCAATTGTACGGTGTCGTCTAGACTAAGCTCGGATACTAGTTCAGCCAGTTTTGATTCCGAACGAGCAGCTATGGCCAATTTGAAGCCGGCGGAGCCGCGACGCTGAGGGTGTGACGCAAGGTATCGTGTACAGAGGCGTCCACAGAAGCCTGTCGCTCCGAGCAGCAGAAGGTCGGAATTTGCTGTGCTCATTTCCAACGATGTGGTTCAATGTGGAGTGCGGCAGGTGATGCTAGGTCATTTACCGGGTCTCGGTTACATGGGAACACGCATGGCTGTGGATTCAGACTCACTTCATTGCTAAGGTAACTGAATTCCTCGTACGCACTGACTTCAGAGCAGATAGGTTTTCATTATTCAACTGCAATCGTGGTACGGGCCGTTACGACGCGAGCCGCCGGAACGCCATTTTCACTGTTCTACTAGTACTGTGCTTTTTATACGGTTACCAAACGGTTTTGTATTAGCATTCGAATGCACTATAGCCTTGTTCACGCAAACGTAAATCTCAAGACACACCCAAGTGAAGCCATAGGATAGAGCAGTCATTCATCGCAGGCAGCTCAAGTTCCCCTGCGTGACGAGATAGAACATAATTATCGTGCAGAACGCACGGCTTTAAGTTATTTCCACGTAAAAACCACGTAAGAAAGCGTCGGTTATCAAGCTAGGCAATCGTGCAACCTCGGCCATTGAGTCCCATCTCCCTGAGTGATTCTTCTCCCGCTTCACGCTCGTTTTGTCTGTGCTTGATCTTCGTTTCAACAGGAAACCAATCTTGCATGAAATTATGCAGCACCCAATCAACGTTCGCTGTTCGGGGTTATCAGTTAAAGAGACCAAGTGGCACAAAGACTAGAAGTATTTCTCACAATGGTTGGCAGTCAAAACTACAGGAGCCCGACATAATGGACAATCTCCTTGCCCCCTTTTCTGCATTTTGACGAGACATCTAAAACGCATGAGTCTTACTGCAGTTATGCAGACAGTCAGACTCACACACCTCACACAGAAAAAATGTCCACAGGCAAGCCGAATGGGAATGAATGCGATACTAGTACAAATTAGACATTCGTAATCGTCGAGGTGAGGTATCAATGGCAGTAAAACCTCTCCAATTGCTTGGATAAGGATACGGGGTGATGAAGCAGTTGCCTTCGGAATAATAGACAAGTCCGTTGAGAATTGGGCCGTTGGAGCATATTTTGACCGTGAAAAAGAAAAAGAGTTATCAATCGATACAGAAAGGGGTAGGCCTGTGCGTTTTGCGTGCTTCTTGAGAATCTTCCGTGTAGCTTCCGCGTTGGCGTGTTGGAGCTACAGGTTTCGGGGTTAGCCCTGAGTAAGAGATAGCCAAAAACTGGTGTTACCTTTTTAAGATTGAAAACAAAGATATTAAGCTCTAAAAATGTTTCCAACGCAGCCTGACTTTGCGCCATCTTGAACGTGTGCTTGTCGCCCAGACCATTCTGCGTCAGTCTCTCTGCAAACGCCCGTAGACGCCTCTCTGATTCTTCCACGGTTCGTTCGCCTCTGTCAGGGACACTGATACTTTCGAAGATTTCGGCTTCAAGGTATATTTCTGGGAAAACATAAGATGTTGGCTTCGAATGGATGTGGAAGATGGTGCACATACTAAATATTTCTCTCCATGCATATAAATCTGACTTCCGTGCGCTGAACAATGAGGCAGGCGAGGTAGGCAATACCTGATTCCAGGATGACCGAGAAGACAACGTCAATGACACGGGACGCGCGGCCAAGGATATGGAGCGGGAAAGATTATTCAGGGTAGCGATAAATTGGGGGTGTACGGAGAGAAGCTGAGAAGAGAGCGCCCGGATCCCATCAGAAAGTAGCTGGAAGAAGATCGTATCAGACACTAGGTTAATAACAATGTCCTCTCCGGCGGCTGTGGATTGTGAGCGGCTGCCAAGGGTCATGGAGTAAGGCTCGTATATAAAGGTAGATATAAAACTCACGCTAGAACTTGTCCTGCCTTGGCAGACCCGATGTCAAGGTCATTTGTGAGCACAGGCACGTACACCGGCTCGGGCGAGGATAAGTTTAGACGAATCTCCGTCGTACTTTCTGAAGGGTGGTGAGTTACGCCGCTTTTAGGTTCAAGATGAATAAAGCTTGACGGGTCATTGCTAGGCGGCGATTCGTCTCGAACATAATTACCAGCATTCTTGATCCGAAGTCTTAGCCGTGGTTTTGCATCACTGCTGAACTCGTAAACCAGCTTAGGAGACTTTAGCGGGGACTTTGAGAAAAGCTGCCTGAGGCCGTATGCGTCCACGCATTCCTGAGCCTTCGCGTGAAGTCCTGGGCCTGCACGTTCCAAGAGCTCCTGCAATTCAGCTGGCCCAAGGCCTAAAGATGCTAACTCAATGATCAGCTCCCTAATGAGTTTCTTAAGCTAGTCATATAGTTAAACCTGATTTCATGATATAAAAGTAGAATTTGAATATACCTGTCCGTATTCGATAGTGCTGTCCCTCAGGTCGGCCGGTAGAGTGAGTAGTAGTTTATCGTAAACCTTGGAAAAATGCATTTCAGAGATGTTGATGTTGTTATCTGGTGCAGCTCGCATCAGTATTACCGTGGGAACTCACCATATATAGTCGTTCCGGTAGAAAT